>BQNB010074679.1:771-31709 GCA_026074375.1 Tanacetum coccineum | reverse complement strand
TTTTAGAGTAAGCGCACTGAAGCGTACACTTCCCTGTTACATTCGGGACCGAGTTATGCACTGAAATGTACATAAGTCATTTATGAAAATTTAGAAATGACATGTTTTGAAAGCGTTTGAAACTCTCGCTCGAACTTCATTTACACGCCCGTGTCGATGTTAATCAACATTTCTAGGTACGTAAATGTTATCGATTCCAAGAGACATGTCGAGAAGATTCTTTTTGGTATTTTTGAAATTTTTTTTTTTTGATTTTATATTTTGTTTTTCTAGGTTTTTTTTTTCTATTTTTTTTTGTTGGTTTTATATTTTTGTATTTCCTTTTTCAAAATTTTTTATGAATAAAAAATAAAGAGATAATTATATTAAGTCAAACAAGAATGTTATCGGTCTAAGAAAGTCAAACTAGGTCTTGTATTGTAATAGGCTAGTCGGGTAATACCGAGGTCGATCTGACAAGTACTTAAACCTATCTTTCGATTAAAGCTTTAGTAAACAATCAGCTAAACTGGTATCTAAGTTTCCGGACAAAGAATAATTCAACAATCCTTTTAACATGTTCCTTTATGAAGTGATATCTGACATCGATGTGCTTGGTACGAGAATGCTGGACTAGATTGCACGAGATGGCTATGGCTGCCTTTGAGTAACAATACATAGGTATTTTATCAAATTGGAAGCCATAATCTATGAGCTGTGTTCTCAACCATAGAACTTGTGCGCAGCACGCAGATAAAGACACATACTCGGCTTCTGCTGAAGACATTGAGGTTGCAAATTCTGCTTTTTGGTGGCCAGTGACTAAACTTATCACCACTAGAATTGTATGCCACCAAAGTACTTTAGTGTATCAAGACAGCCCGCGTGATCCGAATCGCTAAAAAGCAGTTAGGTTCGAATACGGTGTCCTTCGGTCACCAGAGACCCATGTTAATGGTGCTCTTTATCGGTACCGAAAAAATCCGTTTAACAGCAGTGGATGTTTTCTCAGTTCGGTTTCGCTTGATAGCTGAGCACAATAAATGTCTGCATGTACAATATTCCTGGTCTACTTGCTGTTAGGCTAAATGAGTGCTTTCTGACCATCTACCGATATTTTGGTTTGGTTTGCAGAAGTACCACTCAAGTCAGCATCAAGCGGTGTTTATTGCCATTGGTGTACCAATTTATCACGTGAGGTCATACCATGTTTTTAAGTATATCTTGAGCATACTTAGCTTGTTTATAATGATACCCACGGGGGATTGGTGGATTTGAAATTCCTAAAGATTTCAGCTTCCACCATCATAGACATATCAAAAACTTGCTGTTGTATTTAGTTTTCCAAATCGTTTTGAATGTTGTGGGTTCGTTAGAACCAAAAATTATGTCATCAACGTTAAAAAAAAAAAAAATTATGTACAAGCAATATGTCTTCCCTTTGTTTAGTTGCCATGAACAGAGTTGGATCAAATAGATAGAACCTTTTTGAGGAATCCTTCGGATACCAGGAGTTAGGAGAGTTTCATCATTTACCACGCTCTAGGTGCTTGTTTGAGACCTATAATGCTTCTGTGAGACGGTAGACTTTGTCAGGTTGATATGGGTCATCAAAATCCATCTGGTTGGTTTACGTACACTTCTTCCTTCAGAGGTCCATAAAGAAATGTTGTTTTAACGTCCATTTGGTACACTGTAAATGATTTATGTGCAACATACGCAATGAACAATCGTACAGCTTCCAACCGAGCAACTGGTGCAAATGACTCTTTGAAATCAATTCCTTCCTTTTGAGCATATCCCTTAGCCACAAGACGAGATTTGTTGCGAATGACAGTATTTTCCTCATCACGTTTGTTTTTCCAGAGCCACTTTAAGTTAATGACATTTTTGCAAAGTGGTCTGTCGACTAATTCCCATACATCTAATCGATCAAACTGATGAAGTTCTTCCTGCATTGATTTAATCCATGCAGAATCAGCCATAGCTTCTTTGATGTATTTGGTTTGGTTCGATCCAGTGAGTAGCGAACATTTACAATCTCGCAATCTGTTTCTAGCTAAACGTCTTGTCTAATTGATTGAGATGGATTTACTATGAATTGTTCTATGGATGATCTTTTGTCCAATGTTGTGCGGAAGGATGGTGTTGATAGAAAGTATGCATGTTTGACGAATCAACATGACGAGACGATATCTCCCCTTGTTCTTGTAGCGGTGTACTGAAGATGTTGATTAAATTCTTCATCGTCAAATTGTGCATTTTTTGTCCTTGGTTTCTGCTTGAATAATGTTCTTCGGTGCACTAACAGTTTGTTACTTGAGTTGGATGTTTTGATGTGTTGAATGAATCTTCATATGGAGGTTGGGTCTGAAACATTGGTTTGTTGTGAATGGAGTTGTATGTTGTTGTTGACGTTTATTATGATCATCAGCAGCATGTACAACGGAAGACTTTGACATAACTGGAGTATTTCCATTGAGTAATTCATCAAACATCGGATTAAATAGAAAATCCAGCTCATTTGACGTTGTTACTATCTCAGCTGCTTGAGGAACATTTTCTTGACTTTAGGACCGAGACTTAAATTGTCTTGTTCAAGTACCATGGTTGGACATTGTGAAACGAGGTCATAACTAACGTGATCTAACGTTATCTGAGGCAATTCGTCAAAGTTAACATAAATGGTTTCAACTATTATTCTTGTCCTCTTGTTAAATACCCTGTAAGCTCTTGACTGAGTAGAATACCCTACAAAAATACATGCATTACCTTTTTCTTTCATTTTATCAAGATTTTCACCATCTTTGACGATGTAACAAAGAGAGCCAAAAATGTAAAAGAGCTTAACACACGGTTTTCGACCATTGATGATGTGGTAAGGTGTTTTCTCATGTCGAGGAATTACATGTGAACGGTTTTGAGTAAAACATGTTGTTGAAATTGCTTCAGCCTAGAAGAACAAGGGAACGTTAGCGGCGCTTAGCATTGTTCGAGCAGCCTCAACAAGAGTACGTTTCTGTCTTTCAACAATGCCATTTTGTTCAGGTATTTGAGCAATTGACGTTTCGTGTCTTATACCTTCTTTTGCAAAGTATGCATGCAGAGTTTTATTCAGAAATTTCGTGCCTTTGTTAGTTCGAACTGTTCTAACTTCAACATGAAGTCCTCTTTGGAAAAGTGTGAGAAAATCAATGAGAACTTCAAGTGTTTCATCTTTGGACCTCAAGAACTGAGTCTAAGTGTATCTGGAGTAGTCATCAACAATTACAAAAACATATTTCTTTCCATTAATGCTTTCTACCCGCATGGGACCGCATAAATCCATGTGTAGAAGTTGTAACCGTCTTTTTGAACTTAGGGTAGTCTTAGTGTGAAAAGACTTTCATTTGGCTTTCTACAACTTACAAGAAGAGTAAAGATGATCTTTGACGAATTTTAATTTTTGAAGGCTAGTGACAATATTATTCTTCGAAAGCAAGTTGATGGTGTCAAAGTTTAGATGTGAGAGACGACGATGCCATAACCATGCTTGAGATAATGTGGCTTTATCCATTAAGAAAATTAGATTGGGAGTGGATGTGACTTAAAGAGTGATGGTATACAGATCTGTGCCATGAGAACCTGTGAGAAGATCATTTCCCTTCAAATCACAGATATAACATATAGACTTCCAAAAAGCAACTTCTAAATCCGCATCACATAATTAACTGACAGAGAATTAATTATGATTTAGCCCTTCGATGTAATAAACCCTTTTGATAATAATAGTTCCTTGAACCAAATCTCCATAACCAAGAATCGGTGCAATTTGATCATTTCTAAATTTCACCGTGCCTAAAAATTTCTCCACAAAATTAGTTAGAAGTTTGAGATTTCATGTCATGTGCTTTGAGCACCCAGAGTCGGCAATGAATAGAATTATCTCTATGAGCTGCAAAAGAATTAGAAGACAATGGAGTATTAGACATAGTGGAACACCTAGGAGTCATATGTTCCAAAATATTAGCAGTTCTAGATGCATTTCCTAGAGGCATACTAACATTGAGGTTGACTTTTCCTGTTGGGGACTTAGGTTTCCAATTGTATTTGGGTGGTGTAAACTTAGGATACCACCAATTGCATGTCTTACTAACTTGCTTATATATCCTGCTAATTATGTTTCTAGGTTTCTTGACAGTAGAGTCTATTGCAACTGTTTCCTTGTAGGACGTTACAACAGATTGGTTCACAGTTTGCTTGGGTTCTTTAGTACTAATAGGCACAACAGTTGGCTGTCTAATCCTTGAATTAACGCCATTAATATAATAAAGATCACAAAAATCATGATTGTCATTTAGCACACATTTTCCATAAGTCACACAAACAAAGTTTACATTCGAGGTCTTAGCTTTCAAACTGTCATTACACACAGTTATAGACGTTTTATTATTTGAAAACTTAAAATTCCTACGGTGGTCTTCTACTTTTTGCTTCTTCCTTTGGCTAATGTTAGGCATGACTCTATCTCCTATTTGATTGCTCTTAACCTATGGTCTGCTAACGCTAGTAGTGGGAATTACTCATGTAGAAAAGGACACACGTTTGTTAGTTTTTCTAATATCTTGAGTTAACTGTGGTGTTCTAGTTTGATTGGGCTCAATGTGAACTTTATACATTCCTGGAGCAATCACATTTGTGTTCTTTAAGATTGACATTATATTTTGAGGCAAAATTTGTGCAGTGATTGGTTTCGAAAAATCATTTGACACATTATGTTTGGTAACTCACTTTGACTTTGAAAAATCTTTCTATTCAAGAGAATCTGAAAATATAGCCGGTTTTCCTAAAACTGATTGTCTTTGACTTTTAAAAGCATTTGGTTGTCGAATAACTGATGATTTTTCAAACTTAGTTTCCACAGATTTTTCTTTCATCTTATCAATGAGTTTCTTCAACTCGCTTATTGCAATTCCTTTGTCTTGTAATTTTGCTTTCAAGTCTTGAATTTCAAAGTATTGTTCACGTTCTTTCAGAAATACATTCGACTGATTTCCTTTGAAAGATTTGTCATTTTTTATTTTTTCTTTACATTGTTGTAAATCAAGTTCAAGATTAATCGCATGTTTCTGAAGTGCTTCAAAACTCTTTGACATTGTTCTACTTTTTGAAAGTTCTTTTTCAAGACGTTTACATTTTTCCAAAGTTTCCAGATAATCACATTGCAAATTAGTAACTTCATCCAGATCAGTGTACACACCAAGTATTGCATTCATGTGATCAGCATAGTAATATTCCCTTGAAAGTCGGTCGATTTCATTCAAAAATTGTGTTTTTTAAGTTTCCAGTTGAGATTTGAGAGAGTCTACTTCATGTTTAAGAGAATTGAAGTATCTCAAATCAACAACCATTTTCCCCTTCAAACACAAATGAAATTTTTCTAAGTCGGCATTGATTCTTCTAATTTGGGGGCAAAAATTTCCTTCGATAGTGTTTTGAATGAATGGATCTATGTTACCAAAATATGTTCTTTTAGCGATTGTTTGTTTTCAACGTTCCAAACCATCAAAAATCGTGTCAACACATTTTTTAATTTTGAAAAGTTCTTTAGAGCTTTTACACTTTTGATCCCACGGAATGGATTCATCCATTCGTTGTTCTAACAAAGTTGTTTGTTTATTAAAAAACTCTTTGGAAATTTCATTATTAGCAGACGTATGACTCATTTTTGACATTTTTGAAAAATATTGTTGTTCAGGCGACTTTTCACGTTGTGGAACGAACAAATCATAAAGGTTATTCAACTGGTCATAATCAAAAGGTCTGATTAAATCGCTTAATTTTGATCGACTTTCTTTGTCAAGACGAATCGTTTCTTCAGATTCAGGGCCTAACATTATAGCAACAGTATCATTATAGCAACCTATATCATACAGACGAGGATTCGCTCTTTGAGCTTTCTTGAGGAACTTAGGTTTTGCAAAACTCGTTTTATAATTACGATTAAGCATATTCATTGTTTGAACAGATTGACCGGTTTTATGGACAATATCATCCAAAACCTTGACTTTGTTTTCTAAAGCAATGACCTTATCAAGTTCTTTGTCTTCACGAGTTTTGTAAAACTTAATCCGAGCCTCTTTTTCTCGTGACATTATGGAGATGGTTTCTTGATGTGCAAAAAGCTCCTTTTTCATATCTGAAATCGTTTGATTTAAATCATTTATCTTTCGAGTATATTCATTAGATGACTTTTCAGATTCTATTTTGTATGACATTAAATCCCCTTTAGCTTTTGCACAATTAATTTCCACCTTTGACGCATAATTCATATCATGATACTTATCAAGTTCCGATTGGAACTTCTTAAGGTCTTTGAACATCAACTGATTAGTCTTAGACAGTTCATTGTTTGCTTCTTTGAAATGGTTATTTGATGATTCTAAACTTTTATTCTTGGTTTTGAAATCCTTAATTTCACCTTTTAATTTATCAACTAAAGCCTTGTGTGATGATTCCAAAAATTTATTACGGTTTTTGCTGTCATCAATTTCACATTTTAGTTTATCAATTAAAGAAGCAAGCAAATCAGGTTCTTGAGCAAGTTCATCAGCATCATCCTGGTCATCATGTTCTCTATCATAACACATATCCACCGAATCAATAGTAATGTTAGTGTCACCTTGTTCCTTCAGATATGTGTCATTAACAGATTCAGGTTGCTCAGGATGTGCATTTTCAATGGCAAACACATTATAGTTATCATGATTATTTTGTACCTTTTGCAATGGCTCAGTATCAAAGATGGGTCCAGAAATGTCAGCAATATCTGGAGTAACCTCTTGAATCTGTGCCATGTACATATAATGTGCTTCCAATTCTTGATTGTCAGATTCATCATCAGTGTCATCCTTCTAATCATCTTGCTCTGCATTTAACTAAACTTCAACTTCCTCTTGCTTACACAATAACATTTTCTCCTTGTGATAAGCTGCATCCATTACCCATTTTAGTTTCTGACATTCCCTTGATAAATGCCCAATTATAACACTAAATCCTAGATTTTGGCACTACCGGAGTTCCTACATTCTTCCTAACCCCAGCAACATTAACTACCCTCTGATTTTCATACCCAGTTCCTCTGTTGACTCTTGGAGAATCATCTTGATTAGCTCTACTGGTGTTTGATGAAGTTCGAAGGTTTTGGTTGGTAGGTTTGTTGATTTTCTTGAACAAGAGAGAAATTAAAGCCATTAGTTTATCAATCTCCTTTTCCTTTGACATTTCATCATCGTTAGTAAATGCGGCAGGTTCTTGATCATAAATAGGAGCAGAAGAGTTGACAATTGCTTTTCCTTTGTTTCTGGTAGCTTGTTATGATCTGGTCGAGGAATATTAAGTGTGGTGATTAGGATGGTTTTGAGGATGGTAAGCTGGTTGTTGTTGAGCAACAAGTGCAAGTAGATTAGTAGTACGTGTCATTCTTTCAGCTCTTATTTCGTTGACTTCAGTCTGGTGTTGCTTTAAAATGTCATAAAGTTTGTAATAGGAGACAGTCTTCAGCTCTTTGCTCTGCTTAACAAGTGTTACAAACCTTTGCCATTCTGGTTGTAGTTGAAGTAAGAACTGTACATTCACTTGATGATTTGTAACATCACACTGATTCCTGACTAGCTCATTCATCATCTTATAGAACTGTGAGTAATACGATTCAAGTGATTCACCATCCCGTGATGTAAATTTTCCAAATTCCCAATACAAATTGGTTTCAAGATCTTGAACATTGATTAATTCACCTTGTTTCAACCTTTAAATGGCTTTCCACATTTCACATGCATTAGGACAAACATCAACTATGGAGTAGATATCGTTATCTATCCCTGTGAGAATGATCTGAACGACTTCAGCTTCAGCATTCAGTTGATCCCGTATGTCTTGTGAAACATTCTTATAGTTCTCCATGTACCCTTCTGTAGTTGTTTCAGAACTACCTTCAGCAACTAGAACAGTCTTCTCAGTCCATTTAAACTTGGAGGGTGGATTTTGGAGACAATAGTGGATGACTTCATTCTTAGGTTTGGTGTTGATGTATCTCTTGATTCTGGATTTAAATTAAACGTAATTACCTGATGCTAACATTGGTGGATGATCTTTGCCACTTGCTTCCATGATAGCATTGTGAAGAGCATTGGATGTTTGAGTTTGCAAATTGGTATTTGTAATTGACATTTTGATGTTGTGAATGGATATCGGATCTTAATTGTTATGAAGTGTTGATTGTATTATGGTTTGAATGAGTTCAATGAACTTCCACGGGATTTTAGAACTTTATGATTAAAACCGAGAAGAGAAAGAATAACTTGTCAGGATTTTACAAAATCAATAGAAAAACCATGAAAGTAGAATTGATTTGAAGTTGAGGTTTGATGATTGATTAATTAATTAACGTTTTAGTCCAATATTTACGGTTAATTAAAGTCCAAAGTCCAAAAACCGTCTCCCAACTCGCTATGGAGATGAACCAACTCTCTAAGCTTAACTTGCTAGTAGAAACACTTGTCAACTCGCTAACAAGAAGAAATTTTGGCAGAGTTTCTTTTCCCAACTAGCTAAAAGAAAGATCTTCAAAAAAACTTGTACTTGCTGGCCTCAACTCGCTATGAAGAAGCCTTGACAACTCGCTAACAAGATATCAAATGGATAGAGTTTCTTTTCTCAAGTCACTAGAAAATGGTCTTCAGATAACCTGTAACTCGCTGGAATAGTACCTCAACTCACTACCTTTAACTCGCTGGAATAGTACCTTAACTCGCTACTTGTAACTCGCTGGAATAGTACCTCAACTCGCTACTCCAACTCGCTGGAATAGTACCTCAATTCGCTACTCCAACTCGCTAGAATAGTACCTCAACTCGCTACCTGTAACTCGCTGGAATAGTACCTCAACTCGCTACCTGTAACTCGCTGGAATACTACCTCAACTCGCTAAGAAGATCTTCAACAGAACCTCAACTCGCTAGAATGAAAAATGTGGTTTTCACCTAAAAACACCTAAAAATCACCCTTTTGAATGTTTTTGCTTGGTTTATTTTGCATAACTTGGTACTAGAAGGCTATAGAAACTATAAAGACATGAACTTTAACATCACAAATGTTAGGATCAAAGAGAACCAAGAACAAGACTATAAACCTTCAAAAAAGCCAAACTTTTGAATAAATAAGCCATGAATTTGAGCTTATTAACCACAAAACAAACACTAAACACCCCTTGGCGATTGATACCACGTGTTATTCCACTTGTAATCCAAACACAACTTAATAAGCAAACCCAAATAAGCCCTAAATAATCCAAACATAAGAAGAAAATAAAGAAAAGGAAAATGTAGAATATTAGATTAGAAGAGAGAGTTTGGTGAGTTACACATACAACAAATGGAAACCAACACTCTCTCCATGTATGGAGAAGGTCCTTTTATACCCTTAGCCTTCTAGTTGGCACATGGGCTTTCTAAATGGGCCGAGCTTGGCCTAACTTGGGCTTTAAGCCCTAAACACGGACAAGATTAGATTACAATCCAAGCCCGTTAATACCCGACTAACCTATTACATTAAAAGACCTAGTTTGATTTAATAAGACCGATAACATTCTTGTTTGACTTAATATAATTAAGGCTAACAGGTAGTATGAAGACTATTACAAGGCCCCTAGGAGTACACTAAGTGCATGTGAAATATATTAAAAGTGGATCAACCATATTAGGGGGCAAGGTAGTATGAAGACTGTTACCTGATAGTATCCTTTCTACATAATCATGTTTCCCTAGACATATCAACAACGATACAGACAAAAGCTGGTTTTTTAGAGCCTAACATGCACATCTATCACAAGAAGCAACGCCACTAAGATCTACATTCTAAGTTTCATACAATCATAAATAAACACAATAGGAGGTTTAGCCAAGCATGTTATAGATAAAGCAAGAACATAGATGAATCAAACAACACATAGACATATTGAATGATTAAATAAACATTACTTGATTAAAACATGAGTTGGAGGAAGTACAATAGGGTTTTAGGCCCTAAATTCGTCCCTAACAGCTGCTAAACAAACTAGGGTTTGTACCCTCTTTTTATTCTAATGTTACACACTCAAAACCCTCAATTTGGGTTTGTATATATAGGAAAATCGCTGTGACGATGTCGCATTTTAATCATGACGTCGTCATGAAAGAGAATAGTCTAGATAATGGGTTGGGTCGTATGCTCTGACTCCGTCGTGGAATATTGTGACGCCGTCTTGATCTTCATGATGACGGTGCCACGTTGTATCTGTGACGCCGTCTCCAGCCACTGTAGAGAAATTCTTGAGCAATGTTGGTGTAGGTCCGTAGTCTTGTCTGTTTCTTCTCCAAATGAGCCCAAGTCAAGTGTATTTCCTCCAAATGCCTTCCAAATGATAAATACCTGAAAAGGAACGATTAAGTACCTATTTTAGGCATAAATGCATGGTTTAGGGGTTAAACGACCCCTAAAAAGTGTATAAAATGACACATCATCAGTTGGAATTACTTTTTGGTGAAAATATTAGAAGATCCATACCCTATATCACTCTCCGTCCTAACACTTGGTTTTACTCGAGTGAGGGAATTGAATGCAACCATGTATGTCTATTCCATCGTTATGGATGTGTATATGTGGTTTGTCGCCCTTGCTGGTTTACGACTTTTGGTAAAGACTACTAATCCTATTCTTTAGCTTATTCGAGTTAAGGTTTGAACGCAGTCATATGTATCTATCCCATCGTTATGGGTGTATATGTGTGATTTTTCACCTTTTCTAGAATACTGGTATCGGTAGAGACTAGAAAGAGTGATCAAACCCTTTAAGCCTTTTAAACCCAATTTGCCTTTATAAACTTATTACTCCTTAGCTTTAGTGGTAGAGATGTGTATCCTTGCCAAGCTTATGATAGAATACTCGTCACGACAGAGCAATTGAGCGAATTAGTTACATGTTACCACATAGATTAGTTGAGTGATTTGAGGGATTTCAGCTTCCTATTTCGTAAGGTGTTTGGTTGTGTATGTTGTATTTAGTGTCCAAGTTCATAACTAATGGGTATGACTGTCGTCAAACGTAGAGTCCTTTTTGGGTTTCCCTCAGTAAACCGTTAAGAGAAATAATAAAGGAGAGATAATGTTAATTATAACTAATATTACATGTATAATTAATTAATTTATTAATTTATTAATAGTTGGTAAATTAATTAGAAGCTAGTTATAAAGAAGCATGGGCTGAATATGAACGAAAACAAGGTGTATTAAATTGAACGGGCCGGGAAGACCTATAAGGGACCCATGGGATGTTTTTTTGGAGGGATCCCACATCCCTCCCAAGAGCTATTCCAAGTCCCTTCCTCTTTATATAAATAGAGGGGCATGCCAGGGCTTTATTTGCTAATTCTCTCTTTCTCATTCCTACTCCTTATAAGAGTCAACTCGTGTAACGAGACCTTAGGAGTTTGAATCCCTTTTCTCTTTGGTTGATGGGTGTGAGCTATTAGAGGTACTCTTGTTTGAGTACTTGCCTCCAAGTTCGACCAAGGTGGTCTGTGTGTGAGAAATCTGATTTTCTCGAAGGTTAGTATTTTCTCATTTATTTATTTATTTTAAGTTGCTTTTATTTATTAGGTTGAGATCCTTTAGGGTTTAGTTTCCTTTTTGCCCTAGATTAATTGTTGTTTCTATTTTATGTTAATCTAGTTAGGGTATAGAAAACCCATCAGTGGTAATCAAAACCTTATCTTAATTCTATTAGCACTTAATTATGTATCAGTAGGTTGTTAACATGTGATAAGTATAAATAAATAATATTGTATTATTATCTTGTGATCATTGAATGTTAATATGAATTTACATTTTAGAACCTTATATTTTGAATTGTTTAAAATATACCCCTGAAATTTTAAAATGTCTAAAATAGAACCCAAAACATTAAAATGTTTAATAGAAACCTTATACATACTATAATTGCTATATTGTATATGTATCATTAAATCTAAATACATCATTAGTCAATTGGTAAATCGGCTCACCTATAGTAAACAAAAAATAAGAGAGGTATAAGGCGGGTCATTTTGCTTCCCTAAAGAAGTCGGGTTTTTAATATGCTTCGCGCTGACCTGCTTCTCCGCTTCTTTATGCGTTCAGTGGAGCTACTGAGAACTTTTGATAGGATGATTTCAAGATTAAAAGTATTATTAAAAGTACTAAAACAAAATTCCCATTTTAGATATAGCAAATGTGAATAGTATGCTAACCTATGAAAACAGCACATCTCTCATATGGGCTGTTAATGGAGCGCGTGTGGTTTACCGGCACATTAATAAGAGAACATAAATAAGAGGTGATGTGGGACTCGTGATTCTCGAGCAGACTCGAGCCGGGGACTATGCGGGTTTTTGCATGGTTAAATTCACTATCTTATTCATGATCCTTGACATCCTACTCATGAATAGTAGATAAGCATATCCAAGATTAACATGTCATTGATCAAAATCAATGAATCTCAAAAGAACTAGGAATATCATAGAGAATGAAATTAATAAAGACATTGTCTACCTAAAATAAATTTGTGATGTGATTACAAAAACCCTCTTCATAACCGAATCTAAAATATGGATACTAGCCTTAATTTAAAATTGGGTAATTAATTAAGGTATATTCATGCTAACTAAAACTGTTCTATCTTATAGATGTCAACTAAAAATGGTGTTAATCCTCCCGCTCCCAATCCCGCACATAACTCAAACTTCTCATTACTCTCAGTTCTTGGGAGGGAAAGACTCACCGGTCCTAACTATATGGACTGGATGCGAAACCTTAGGTTCACCCTAAGGTACGAGAACAAAGAGTATGGTCTCGATGAGCAAATCCCCACAATCGATGATGATTCAACCTAAGAAGAGATTGAAGCTCACCGAAAGCACTATGATGATGCAAACAAAGTGTCATGCATCATGGAATCTTCCATGAGTCCTAAACTGCAGAAGACTTTTAAGAACACTTGGGCTTATGAAATAAACCAACAACTCAAAGAAATGTTTCAGGCAAAGGCAAGCAAGGAACGCCTTAATGTCGTTAAATCCATCATGGCTTGCAAACCAAAACCTAGAGCTTCTATTTATGCTTTCGTCTTAGAGATGAAAGGGTACTTTGATGGATTGGAATCTCTAAACATGGTGTTCGATGCTGAGCTTTCTATCAACATAATCCTATTCAGTCTGCCAACTGATTAAAATTAGTTTGTGCTCTCCTATTAAATGAATGGGAATGATACCTCAATAATGGAACTCCATAGTTTGTTGTACACCGCTGAGCAAGGGATCAAGAAAATTGATGTGCCCTTTACTTTAGCAGCTCCTGTGTTGACTGTTGGTCACAATGCAAAGAAAGAAAGACTTCTCATTCTAACTGGAAAGGAAAGGCTGCAAAAGGAGAGTCCGATCATCGGTCTAAGAGAAAGGCTGAATCTGAGATTGCACCTATAAGCGATCCAAAGGAAGCAGCGTGCTTCTACTGCAACACAAAGGGGCATTGGAAGCGTAGCTGCCCAAAGTATCTAAAGGACCTCAAAGACGGAAAAGTCAAAAAGGGTAGTCTCTCAAGTATGTTTAGGATCGAACTCCACAATACTACAACTTCGGATTCGTGGGTCCTGGATACAAGGTGTGTGATGAGGTTTCATTTTATACACTATGTCAGGGTCATTTAACCCCCTAAATCATGCAAATATGCCCAGATTATGTGCTTAATCATTTGTTTTCATGTTTTTAGCAATTGGATGGAATTTGGAGGAAATACACATGACTTGGGCTCATTTGGAGAAGAAACGGACAAGACTATGACTCTACACCATTTATCTTGAAGAACTATGTTCACAGAGCATGGACACGACGTCGCGAGTTTCAAGCGATGGCATCATGACTTCTAAAGCGATGACGTCAGAGATTTGGCAATGACGTCAAAACGCAGCTGCCATAAAGAAACTGTAGAAGATTCATGATAAAGATGATCATTCAACTTGCGCGTGAAGTACCAAATATTGTTTTGATCATAAGTCCTTCATGCGAACTCAGATTTTGACGATTTAACAGCCCACGCGATCACAGCAAGAAAATCTACAACCAGGTGAAAGATGACTACAAGACGGCGTCTAGAATTTTAGTGACGGTGTCAGGAAAATTGAATTACGGTTTACCTATAAATTTAGCCTCATAACTTCGCTTTTATCAAGCCCCAAACCCTAAGCCTGACTAGAGGGTTTGGGTAGGTGTTTTTCCAGCAACTTAGAAGACCTAATTCAATCCATAAACATCTTGTAATGGTTTAATTATCATATCTATCTTAATTCATGTCTTTAATTCCTTTTGTTGATTATGATTTCTCTTGTTTAAGTATGCTTGGCTAATTCATCTAGTATTTATTTAGGAATGCATGAAACTTGTCATTGATTGATTATATCTTGTTGTTTGTGACAGATTCAATGAGTATAATTGATCATAGTTTATAATTCTTGTTTCCTATTGCTTCTTGCGATGAATGTGCGCGTTAGGCTCTAAAAAACTAGCCATAAGATATTAAATTGGCATAGACGTCTAAGGAAACGCGAGTGTGTAGAAAGGATACCATCGGTAACAGTCTTCATACTACCTTACCCCTAATATGGTTGATCCCTCTTAAGTGTTTTAATGCATGTAATGTACTCTTAGGGGACTTGTAATAGTCTTCATACTACCTTACTTGTGCGTTGCCCTAACGGAATATTACATAGACGGCGAGTTCGTGTAATTCGTTCATGAAGTAGGAAATACTTACACATTACATCTTAAGTGTGACAAAGTAATAGGTAGAATTGGATAGCTTTGAAGGAGTAGTGCATCCTAGGAGAATACGCTTCGTTGTATAATTGTTTTCTAGTTTAATTTATTAGGAGTAGTAATTAGTTTAAAACAAACCAACCTTCAAACCTGAGATTTACCAGCTTTCATAAAATATGAAAATACAAAAATAATCTTCCTTTAACCCTTAGACCTTAGTGAACATTCAATCCGGCCTTCATAGTGCTATTTCCCTAAAGAACGATAACAACCCCCGAGCCAGCCTACACTACACTAAAATGATTAGGTACACTGCCTAGGGAGTTGTAAAACTTCCTGTGAAGTCTTCACAACCTCCACATCAAGTTTTTGGCGCAGCTGCTCGGGGAATAGTCTAGGTTTTGGATTCTATCTAGCTTAGGTCTACTCACAAGATTCTATCAAGTGAAATTTAATTTCTTGTCAATTAGCTTTCTCGTAGTCTATCTCTTCTTTGTGTATTTGTTCGTAAATATGTCATTCCTCACCATGTTGGATGAAATCACACTTGAGTTGTTAATGGAAGAACAATTTGAGTGCTTCATAGAATATTACCGTGAAAATTATCTAGAAGATTATAAAAGCGACTTAGAGACTCTTAAGGATGTATATTAAATGAAGAATGGTGGAGTAGAATATCCTCGCACACAAAATGCGTCACTTAGTGAAATTAAAGAACCGTATGAGCCTTCACCTAGGATGGATTCGTATGAACAACCTTCGTGTTTAGGATTAACTTTTGTTGGTGAGACCCTTAGGAAAAGTGACCAAATGCATCAAACTTTTGAGAAGAGCTCCTTAGAAATGACCCTTAAGTTGGATGACATGATAGAATTACCTTGTCACAACCTTAGAAAACATATAAGGAGGATTTAGAATGTGAGATAGTTATGGTTAAGATGCCTAAGTGCATGTCATGGTTAGAATATGATAAGCCTATAGGTGATCTAGATATAATGAAGGATAAGGTAGATAATCCAAGCCCACAGTGCACCCCACAAGTCCTCCCATCATTTGAGGTATACACACCGCCCGTGACTTACTCGGAAGAAGTAGATGAGACTATAGGAATACCAACAGAGGTAGAACCTTTAGACCACATGAAACTAGAGGACTTAGGCTTGAATACTTGTAGTCATGACCTCTTTCCTAATCTTAGGGAGTTTCCTATTGTTGATGAACTGGAGCCTCAACCTTTACCTAATATTATGTTCTTAGATGTAATTTAGGAGACAAAAAAGGAACTGACCCACCCATCAACCCATATAGTTCGGGTAGTTTTTGGATGAAGGTAGTAGAACCCTTGACCATTCATACACCACCTTCACTCCACGTGGCATACCTCTTTCAAAATGGTGTGTATCGCTACTATCACCCGCACTTGACCTTAAGTGTAGGGGAGACTCACCTTTTGCGCATCAAATAAGCGTAGATTTAGGCTCGTGACTCGAACAAAAACAAGCGCTTTTTGGGAGGCAACCCAATCTATTATTTTCTTGCATATTAGGTGTGTCTTGTATGTCTTGTGTATCTTGCGTGTTTGGTTTGAGTCATATGATGATACTAATCAATTTTGTGGTTTATGTAGTAAAATTTACAGGAAATAACTAATAGGGTACTTGTACAGAATTTTTCCAGAAAAACAAAGAGAATTTTCTTTATAGTGTCTGGAGACAGCGTCAGAATTTCTCCTGACGGCGTCACCAGTCCAGATACTGTAAATTTCGTATTTTCTTGAATTTTTTAAAAATAACTTTTGTATAATTTCTAGAATTTGTAATTTTTTTAAAACATGCAGAAAACCACAACTGTATTAGTATTTTCATCCTATCTTTATTGCTTTCGTAGAGTCTAAACTTAGTTAATGAGGTTTTATTTATCATTCACCCATGGATTTTACGCTTGGTGTAGTTGTCTTTGTCTTTGATTTACAGGTTATATTTGATGAGAAGAAGCTTGGAAGTTCTTAGGAAGTTTCATTGGACGACTCTTGGAGGACGATTTAACCAGTTAGCGCATGTTTCTTCTCCATTATTGAGCAAACCAAGGGAGTACTAGTTTCTTTTACTTGTTTTCTTTTCCCTTTATTCATTTATTCGAGTACTTCTATAAAACATTAGGGACAATGTTCAACTTAAGTGTATGGGGGAAATAAGCCTTAGAAACTATTCCTTCAACTGACATTTGTTTGTTCCTTAAAATGATCAGTAATATATCAAAACATAGCATAAAAAGGTAATTTTGACCAAAATTTAAATTTTTTATGACACACACTAGCGAAAACCAAGTATTAATAACATCTCATAGATAGGAATTAATATGACTAGCACAAAAACCCTTAGAATTCCACCCCAAAAATGTAAGGTTTGCCTTTAGATCTATAAGAATTCGGGTATCCATTATCGATACCTAAGATAGTTTATACATGTAGCTTGTCTGAATTAAGGTTCGAATGCAGTCATATGTGTCTATTCTGTCATTACGGATGTGTACGTATGGTCTTTGTCGCCTTTTCTGAAGCAATGGTATCGGTATTAAATAATATGAGTGTACCGGTAGTATATTAAATCCTAGAACTTGTTTTTGTGATGCATCCTGAGACCGCATAGTAAGTATTAGGATTTGCTAGGAGAGAGGCACTAGGATTAACCTATGTTATAAACCTGTAATTTTTATGATGGTCACACCAATCATATAACTATGCCACACCCTTGCCATGCACTCATTTTTAGTACAAGATACCCCTAGTACAACCCTCCGAGCCTATCCTTTTTCATGGTTCTCATAATTTTATAGTGGATTCCAAATTATTAATGAAGAGCATTGTCACAATTAAACCAATCGTTACACCTAAATCGCCTTAGCGTACCTTGTATGTACTCGCTTTTAGTACATTATTGTTTTAACCCAAGTTAATTATTAAGTACACGGTTGCTAAGTCCTTATCCTTGTAAATACAGTTTTGGGACGATTAGGATTCATGGCAGTATTTATTTCGCGGAAGAATAGGGAAGAAAAGTTAAGTCAATACCCCCATATGTTTGTCAAATGATCTCCATGTTATGTTGATCCACCTCAATTCGGGTCATAGAATAGTTCATTTGTAAATGATGTAAAAGTTCAAGTGTAGGGGTGTATCTATAAACCCCTATGATGTATTATATGTTTAAGCAATAGCAGGGCAAAAGTTTACGAAAAAAATGTATATAAAAAAAGTGAAAAAGAAAAAAATGTACGGGCTACCATTTGCTTATGTTTATCATAGAGTCAAGAAAAGAAAAGAAAGAGATTGATATAGAGTTGTGTAGAGTTTTGTTAGGATTTATGTTTTCTTAACTTAGTACCGACAGTACAAATAGTTAGTACCGTTAGTTATAGTTAGTACTGACAGTACAAAATGTAAGTACTGATCAGTTAGTTAGTACCGTTAGTAGAAAAATAGTTAGTACCGTTTATGAGATATGTATGAGATATCTTAGGAAAAGATAAATATGCGTTTTGTAAGCCTGTTCTGTTAGGGTTTATCCTTGGTATATAAAAGGATCCCTCTTGGCATAGTTATACACACGAAATAGAACCTCAAGATATCTCATAGCAAAAATCATATCTCAAATAGTTAGTAATCTGTAATCGTTCAAAAGCAGATTAATAGAAGTTATTATTTAGTTCTACATTGTTTTTCTTAGTACTTGTGTTAAGATTCCGCATTAACACATAGTATTCATAATCAGTGTTTCTACATAGTCAGTTGTATTTATACATTTTGGCTATCATCCTTAATAGGCTGCAGAGATCTATTCCTAAGGGACTCTCAAGTGGTATCAGAGCCTGTGAGAAACTCTGAATAAGAAGAACAATCAAATCTAGTTATAAACCTTCAGCTTAATCGTTTGTTTTCAGGTTTTTAGCACTTGGATGACATTTGGAGGAAATACACGTGATTTGGGCTCATTTGGAAATACCATAAAGCGACGGCGTCATGACATTCATGGTGACGGCGTCAAAGATTCAGCGACGGTGTCAGGAAGTGGCCGACTAAAAGTGGATCTAGAACCATCTACGTGGCGACGGCGTCAAAAATACAAAGCGACGCCGTCGTAGCGATATCTCTATATATACAAAACCGATTTTAGGGTTTTAAGTGTGTAACTTTGTATAACTTTAAGGAGACGAACCCTAGCCTTCGTAGCAGCTTTAAAGGTCGTTTTTAGGGCCTCAAAACCCTATTGTACTACCTTGGATCCATGTTTTAATTCAAGTAAGGTTATTTATCATTCATCATTCATTATGTCTATATGTTGTGTGATTGATTTATCTTCTTGCTTTCATTATAACATGCGAGGCTAAACCCTCCTTTGTATTTGCTTATGATTGCATGAAAGTCGGATTATAGATCCTATTACTGTTGCTTCTTGTTGATGAATGTGCACGTTAGGCTTTAGAAAACCAGCTTATGTCTGTATCGCTGTAGACACGTCTAGGGAAACCCGAGTGCGTAGAAAGGATACCATCGGGTAACAGTCTTCATACTACCTTACCCCCTTATATGGTTGATCCCTCTTAAGGTATTTCACACGCATTTAATATACTTTTAGGGGCCTTGTAATAGTCTTCATACTACCTTACTTGTGCTTTTCCCTAACGGAATATTAAATAGACGGCGGGTTCGTGTAATCCGTTCATGACCTAGGAAATACTTACACAGATCATCACAAGTGTGACAAGGCAGCAGGATTAGGAGAAGCAATCTGATAAGCAGTGCATGATTAAGTAAATACATTTAATTATCATATAGTTATCACCAATAGTTTAGATTATAATTAGTTTAGTAATTAGTCAAACAAACTAACCTCTCAAACCACAGATTTACCTGCTTTCATAAAAAAACACAAAAATAATCTTCTCTCAACCCCTAGAATTGTGTTAGACCGTGATCAATCCTTCCCAACCTATTCCCTTAGAGAACGATAACAACCCCCGAGTCTTGCGTATACTACTACTACAACGGTTAGGTGCTCTGCCTAGGGAGTTATAAAACTTCGTGTAGAAGTCCTACGACGACCGCATCAGCTTGCTCAAGGGTTTTTGTTGGGGATATTTATGGAGACCATGCGGTATCGTCTGCTGGTATTATTGGTATTAAACATCGTCATAGTGTTGTGCGTGATACCCTTGTCGACATCTGTTATCTTTCAGGGATTTTAGCTGGTAAGAAAGTAGATATCGGGCTGGATAGGGGGTGTGACAAACCATTATGTCCACCAGATATATTACTTTACTCGTGGGATGAAGGACTAGATGTTTGTGTGGATCTTAGTGGATCTACACCTTTGACGCAAACCGGGATGGTTGATTTCGTACCCGGCCGAGCCGTTATTGATGTTGCACAACGTAAACGCGGTAAGTATATGGATAAGTGTGCGGCTATTGGATATGGGTTTCTTTCTTTTTCGTTCTCTTCTTTAGGGGGAATTAGAGGAGGATGCGGCTACCTTGCTCAAGCGGATCCGAAAGTTCTGCATGACTCAAGATATCGAGACACGTGCTGCTGTTCATATCTTTAATAGAATTGGTTTTGCTATCTCTAAAGGAGTGAGAGCCAAGATAGTATCGCGGCTTCCCACTAACTTTTTGTAAATGTTATTGTTCTAATAAAGTGATGTTGATAATAATAATATTAATAATCATAATAATAATAATAATAATAATAATTTAACTACTAAATAATAATAATACAAAGTATATATAAAAATATTAACTATAAAACTAATAACTTTAGTTTTAAATTATATTTAAATTTTCTCTATGCGTTTTTTTTGGCGAAAATTATATCTTCATTGAAAATCAACAAACATTGACAACTACAATGCACAACTACATATGACTATAGATCCTATTGCAAATGGATTAGCCATTTGAGAAAAGATCTATCAAAATGTGACTAAGCACAAACTACAAGTTCTATTTTCGATAACGCGATAACAAAACCCAAGGTTGCAACACCCATATGTAATATTGATGTGTTTGGCATAAGCCAACTGCAACCGACCACTGAAAACTTTTCGCAACCACTGATGTTGCCACCTTATCCCAACATACAAAACTTCCATTAAAAATCGCCTCATTTCTAGCTTTCCAAATCTCCCAAATTGTACATGGACCAATCAAGGCCCAAAATTTTCGAATCCTCAATTCCATCCCTTCAAACCAATCTTGAGCAAACTGTAACAATGAAAAAGGAAGTACCCACACTAGTTGCCACCACGACAACAATTTCCTCCATATGCGATGTGTCCATCCACATGCAACAACAATGTTTCTGATTGACTTTGACACCATATACACGTGAGTTGCTCAAAGGAGCATCAATTAATTGGTTAAATACCACAAACTCTATGCATTTAACAATAGCCTGCAAAACATAAAAATATAAAAGTCACAAGTGCTAAATTTAATAACTTTAGTTTTAAGTTTTTTTTTTGAACGGCAACTTTATTAAAAGAAAACTAGCAAGGAGCTAGAATTAATGGGGGGGGGAATTTGGGGGGGGGGGGGGGGTATATATATATAGGGGGGGGGGGGGAAATAGGGGGGGGGGGGTTAAAAAAAACAAAAGAATTTAAAAAGGTGTTGAAATCCAACTATCCCAACTAATAGAGTTTTTTACACCCTAGCAATATACCTAAGAAAAAGAACGCCTACTATGTCCTTCAAAAATACCACTTTCGAAGTTTTGAATTAGAGAAGAGGGAGATTGTTTTTCTATATGACCAGATGCTCCACAGGAGTGTAAAACACTCTTCCAGCACTTGTTTTGAACTTGATTGAAGCTGAACCAAATTAAAACCAAGATAACCAGATCGTACGAATCAACAGGGTTCCAAACCAGCCCCACCAATACAAATAGACCGACAAGTATCTTTTGCCAAGTCCAACAAAAACAGTAATGATCGAGATTCTCAGAGGGCCTCACAACAAATAGGACAAGAAATAGGGGAAACCTGAACTCCACGCCGATGCAAATTAACCGATAGGAAACGATCCCATATGAGATCTTCCATGCAAAACATAACCTTGAAGGGGATCTGCATGACCCATCTAGTCGGAACGTCAGATTTAGGCAAGAGCATATCGTCAAAGCAACCTACGAACACTTTTACACGAAAACACCCGTCAACATTAAGGTCCCAGAACCGACATCCCCCATGTTAGAAGCCACTGTATCGAGAAGTCAGAAATCCGAGAAAAGCTGTGGCAGATTTCCTTCCCCACCATCTAACTTCACGACGGAGAGACGAAACAAAACGAGCGCTCATCTTAGCGGCCACCGAACAAAACAGCTTATTATTTTTTCGAGAGCAATAGACGAGGATGAGCTTAACCGAAGACAAGAATCACCTAACCATGATCATGCCAGAAACCGTAGACATACCGTTACCAACTCTGATTTTACAATGAGAGATTAGGTCCAAACCTTGAGATTTAAGGGCGTTACATTCTTTAATAATAGAACTCCACAGCGAAGAATAGGAGGCAGAAAGAGTACTTGTGTTGGAGCCGTGTAAAGCATGAATGACCTGGGCCCACAACGATTGATCGCGAGACAGAAAGCGCCAAATCCACTTAAAAAGAAGGCCTCTATTTAGAGCATAAAAACTGGAGACTCCAAGACCTCCATTACTTTTGGACGCAAGAACCTTAGACCAGCTAACCCAAGCAATCTTTTTCTCGCCATCACGAATACCATTGAAAATA
The DNA here is from genome assembly GCA_026074375.1 of Tanacetum coccineum. NCBI lineage: Eukaryota > Viridiplantae > Streptophyta > Magnoliopsida > Asterales > Asteraceae > Tanacetum > Tanacetum coccineum. The sequence goes on along the minus strand of BQNB010074679.1, from coordinate 9,076 downwards.
TGCATTTAAGTTATATTTAAATTTTCTCTATGCATTTAACAATAGCCTGTAAAACATAAAAATATAAAAGTCACAAGTGCTAAATTTATGATTTGATATATATTATAAATATTTATATTATATTATATTTTTATTTTTGTAGTTATCCCCAAATAAACTCATAAAAATTTGATAGTTATTAATTATACTAACAAATTAGAATAGAAAAACATTTGATAATGTATATGTTTTAATTTAATTTTTAACATGATGTATATATTTTTAATATTCGATATGTTGGACATGTTTCTATAATTAAATAAAATGTTTAGTGATTAGGTGGTGTAGACATTTTGTTACGTGTAAATTGTACTAATAAAACTTTTTACAGCATTTTCTATTTATTTGCAATTAGCATGTACCCGCGTAAAACATCGGTTTATGAGTCATTAAAAATCAAAAAACTAAAAATAAATAAAAATACATCAAAATGAATGTTGAATTAAAGAACACAAAATTTTAGAAAATATGGTGAAATTAGATCATACAAAAAATAAATAGATTAAAAAATATTTCAATTTAAAAATAAAAATGGTTTTTTAATTAACAAGTGACACATTTCACCTTTTTAAAAAGCATTTTTCCCCTCTTTTGTCTGCAAACCTCTGCAGGCGGGAAGATGTTTTTTCTTTGCAGACATAAGTGCTAAGAAGCACTTATCACCTCTTCAACCTTTAAGACGTAAACTTTCATTTATTCCCACTTCTTCAACACTGACCTCCCACTAACACCTTTAATATTAGTTTTTTTTTGGTTTTTATATTTTTTACGGTTTCGTACGTTTTTATATCGAAGTGATTCATTTTGTATGTTTTTTGTACGTTTTCATACGTTTTGAACGTTTTTCTCCGTTTTGTACGTTTTCATAAGTTTTCTTACGTTTCATATGTTTTTATCCGTTTCTCGATTTGTATGTTTTTTTGTACGTTTCATTGTTTTTCTAGTTTTTTCTTCCGTTTTATACGTTTTCGTATGTTTTCGTGCGTTCTTCTACGTTTTCGTACGTTTTTTACGTTTTCGTCTGTTTTTGCTCGTTTTCATTTGTACTCGTATGTTTTCATACGTTTTCGTCCGTTTTTGTCTGTTTGTATCCGTTTTCTTACGCTTTCGTCCGTTTTCGTACGTTTTCTTACGTTTTCGTCTGTTTTCTTACGTTTTAGTCCGTTTTCTTACGTTTTCTTCTATTTTCGTACGTTTTCGTCTATTTCTTATCAGTTCCGTTTTTTTTGTTATTTTATTTTAGTTTTGTATTTTTTTTATGTTTCATTCGTTTTATACGTTTATGAATGTTATAATACGTTTTCATCCTTATAAGACGCACAAAAATGTAAAAAAAATGGATGATAACGTATAAAAACTTACACAAATGTATAACAAAAGTAAAAGAAGTATGAAAACGTACAAAAACGTAAAAAACTTTATAAAAACGTACACAAACGTAGAAAAACGTAAAAAATAGTATGGAAACTAGCAAAAACGTAAAAAAACTAAAAAAACGTACAAAAAGGTGTTAAACTACAAAAATGTAAAAAAACAAATGAAAACAGATGAAAACATACAAAAACGTATAAAAATGTAAAAAGAGACAAAAACGGAGGAAAACACAAAAAAATGACAACGTACGAAAACGTAAAAAACGGACGAAAACGTAAGAAAATGTACTAAAACAGACGAAAACGTTAGAAATCGTACGACAACGGATGAGAACGTACGAAAAAGTACAAAAACGTAGTAAAACGTAAAAAAAGTATGAAAACGTTAAAAAACACTAGTGAAAAAAGACAAAGAAAAAAAAGAATGAAAGAAGTACTTCAATAGCACAAAAAAACAAACAGTCTTTTTCATGCAGATTAAACTTTAGATGTACCTCTTCTTCTGCAAACATGGTTTGTAGATGAAGAGGTAAAACCTCTGAAAAAACAAACGAAGCCGATGTGGTTCCCTAAATAAAATAGATGGTCAAGATTGCACATTTTTATATTTTCATAATAAGTAAGTTTAAAAGTCAGAATTTTTAAAACTTTCTCACTTTAAAATTTTTCTAACAATAAAATATCTTAAATGCTTTATAATATAGTATAGATATGGATTACCATCTACTTTCATTCACTTTGACCTCATGCCTACACAGTAATACTGACCACCGCTCATATATTGCTTCAACATAGCGCAAGTATCCTACCATTATATTATATTATAAACTTTATTAAAAGGCAGCATGTTGGCCATTAAATGCTTGCCGAAACTTTAAATGCAACTCGACCCGATCTTGACGGAACCCGCCAGAAACCCGCCGAAAAATCAACCTGCCAGAAAACCCAACCGACCCGATTATTAATACTCTAACCCGGTTTTTGCTGTGTTGTAAACACGTGTCTCAAGACTGTTAACACGTATCATTGGCACATATTATCCCGTACCAGTTCCAGATTCTTCATCCCACCCACCTCTCTTTCTAAAAACACATATATATCTCTCTCTAAGTATATGGTGTTTCATTGATGTGTTCAGCCACCACACATAGTAAATTAGGAAGCACAGCTTCACCTTCATATCTTTTTCATACATATGCAATTACACACACAATCCAATCCTTTAATTTTTGCAGGTATGTTAATTAAGCCTAATAGTTTAGGGTTGATGGTAGGTTTATGTTGAATGTTATGCTGCATAAAGTTTAGGTGTTTATTTTTTTCACATAATCAATTTTGTGTTTTTACTAATACCCGTGTTAAAGATTCGGCTGTGTGTGTAGATGGTGGGTTTATGTTAAATGTTATGTTGCATAAAGTTTAAGGGTTTTTGAATTAGGTTAATGGGTTATGTTATTTGGAATTAGAGATGCTTGGAATTGCTCTAAAGCATTGTCTTATATAAGAGTTTAGGTTATTTGTATTTGGTTGAATTATAATTAGCAGGTTATTAAGGATTAGCTCCTAAATAATTGTGTATGATTTATTATCTGAATGGAAGGAAATGTAGCATTGCTTCAATTGGGAAGGTTAGTTTGCCCTATTAGAGGTGTTCAGGCGGTACCTATTTGGGTACATCTATGCACAGGTGATGATCTTAAAGGCAGCAGATAAGCTGTTTCAGCGTTTAAAAAGAAGTGTTTATATGTATCTTCTTATTTTTAAGCTAACAGTTTCAAATAAGAATTCCCGCTCCTATTATCGAAATGTTTTTCATGATTTTTTTTATTACATAGACATTAAAAGTGTTGATGGAAGCACGTCCAGAGTTATCAATGACAACGGATATATCAAACACCACATTTTTGCACACCACGACAACGCAAGGCAACATTGACTTGATGAACTATCTATTAGAGATAGAGAGTAGTCGGGCATCGATAGCGAGGAGTAATTGGAAAACAACATTGCATCCAGCTTCAAGAAATGGGCATCATAGGGTGGTGGAAGCTCTTTTAGAGAAAGCACCTGGGATATTAGGGAGGAATTATAAGGGGCAGACCGCTCTTCGCATGGTTGCGAAAGGTCAAAATCATTAGTTGGTTGAGGAGTTAATCAGGGTGGGTCTGTCGCTGATAAATATGGCTGGTGCTAAGGGAATACGACGTGCTCAGGTAAATACTCGGTTTCGATCATGTTGGTTAAATGTAGAAATTTATCATTGTTCAAGTCGCTTTAATAAATGTAGCCGAGGAAGTCAAATGTTTTAAAAGAGTTTTTTTGTCGCCTACTTTCTTATGTTAAGAAGTATCACACATAATGATTGTAGGAGAAACTGAAAGAAGCACAAAATAAAGAAAGGGAGAAGAGAGCGGTCGTCACTGAGAGAAGAATAGCAGATCTCCAATGCTCAAAAATGATTAAAGGAATTATTTTGTCTGCTAATGATTTCAAGGTAAGTAGAATCCTTGGTTACAACCTTTTATAATTACTTTTTAAAACTTGGAATGTTACTGTTATGCCTTTGCTTAATTGCAATTTGCAACATCCTGAAATGATACTCTCTTTAGATATTATGAGTTTGTGACCACCTTGCCATTTGTCATTGGAAATGAATATTTGACCCGTTATCAAACAAATACTAATGAATTTAACACACACATGCTAATTAGACCCTCTTTGCTGCTGCAGGTTTAGTCGAACAGTCGATCGGGCCACTGGCTACTCATGAATATGTGTAATTGTTAAGCATTTAGAAGAAGAGAAGGGTCGTCATCTTTGCAACCGTAACCGAAAATCCCTATCTCACAATAGACGTTGCTACTGCCATTCGTTGTGCAGAGAGTAAGATTCAGTTTCTTTAAATAAACCGATAACATGAGGTTTCAAAAATCACTAACTTTTGTTTCTTAATATTGAAGTTTGTAACACAGTAGTAATGGTTGCTTTTGTTAAAGTTATTTTTACATTACTGTTAAGCAAAAGCTTTTAAAAATCAGAACTTAATTTGCATACTGTAGGTCTTAGCCCTAGATAGATCTTTTAAGCCTGTGAAGGATATATAGGACTAATGTAATCAAAAGTAACTATGTGAGAGACTCTAACAAAACAATCTATTGTTCACGCGGAAAATAAACAATAGTGCTAAAGAAGAATTACTAAAAACAATACTTTGATCCTCTATGGATCTTTTCTATTAATCGTAAAACTGTTTCTTGATTGTTCAATCTCTTGTCAAGCCTAAACCGTGTGGTTTCATTTATAGATATGAAACCCTAAACTATTATCCTAAAATTACTTTGCGCGAGAGCGTGAGCGAGATCTATCTACTTCTCATGAGCTATCCATACTAGAATTATCCCAGAGTCATCTACGTTACTCTACCAGGACTAATAATAGTAACTAGCAGGAACTTATACCTTCCAGTCGGAACTTTAATACTAACAGTAGCAATTACTCTACCAGTAGGAACTACATACCTACCAGTAGGAACTAATAAATACAAATATACCTAACAATCCTCCCCTAAACTGGAATTTGACATAGTTAACTTCCAGTTTCCTAGATAGATCTTCAGTCTTTAAAGCTTTGAGGATTGAAACAGCAACAAAAACAGCAGCAGCCAAATTGATTGACCTTTAAACATCTTTAACTCTTCAATCTTTAAGCAGCAACCAACTTTGGACCACCTCAGCAACATCCATCAATTCAGGGTTACATACGATTCTCATCACATCCCATGGTGTGTTAACTCCGGGGAGAGGTGAATCATAGAAAGTAAATGGATTTGATGAAGCCTTTACCAAGTAGCCATTAACTCTTGGGCTAGCCAATCTATTGGGTCCTAGAAAAAGGAATGCCATGGAAGATTGGAACCATTTTCAACCACTCCAAACTTGAATCATAGTGGGTTGAGTACTATATGACTTTGGGCAAGTCATCACAGCCAAAAACGGATTTGGAAGACCTTTACCACATAGCCGTTTGCTTGTGGGCTAGACAATCCTTGGGACCCAGAAAGGGTTACTCCCATGGTGGATTGCAAACCATCTCAACTTATTGGTACATGAAACATTGGTCAGTTGAGAGACCCTATGGTTTTAAGCAAACCATTACAGCTATATCAATTCATTCTGGTACAAGACCTGGGAATTGAAACCAAAACTCAATTAATTCTAGCCCGAAGGCCTGGCAATTGAGAGCCATGGTTCAATTATTTCTAGCCATAAGGCCTGGGAATTGATACCCATAATGATGTTGCACCTCAAAAGAGAAACTTTGAAAACAAGGTGCCATAAAACCATTTTGCACCAAAATATTGTATCACATGAAAACAAATTTTGAGCCAAAAAGGATTTAAGCTCAGTTGCATATCAGAACATTGTGATGCCATCCAAAAACCTCAAAAACCTCAAAAACCATCCAAAAGCACCTGCAACAATCAAAACTATACATACCAAAAGAAACAGAGTATATACAAGACAGTAACATTGTACCAGACTTATGCAGAGGGAACACTAGAAGCAAGCTGATTCTTGATGAATTTAATCAGTTGCACACAAACACATGCATTCCTATACCATCTATCTCCACTTCCAACTTATGCTTCAGCATCTTCTTCATGAGTGAAGCAGAGAGAGGATATGGTGTATCTGCAAACATGTATAAGATCTTGCCAGTAAATGTTTCTAGCACATGAACACCAGAAAATGGAAACAATTTCCAGCTACGAATAACCCACTCCTGTTGATCATTCCAAACTTCAACACTTGAACCACCAGTAGTAGACTCAAACAAAACATGAAGATCTCCCCACAAAATCAGTCCTGTACCAGCTAGAGGGTTGACTTTATAATGCTTAACAACCATACCATATAACTTAGACAGATCCTGTCTATCAAGCAGGTGCAGAATCTCTCTAAGATGAGTGAAGTATTTGGAAGATTTATCAGTGAAGTATAAAGCATTGATATCACCCAAGCCAGTAGGAACAACTTCCCATGCAGCAAATACATGCCAAAAGAAAAGAGGGTCGGAATCATCATCAGAATCATCAGAGGCATCATTAGATAGCACTTAAATGAAGGAGTTATCAGGAGCAGTCAAATCCACTTCAGAAGATGACATCTTCCTTGTTGCTAGAGACTTCCTCCTGGTGCTATAGGTCTTGATACCAGCAGCAGATGAATGACTTCTTGTCCTAGGTCCAGATGACCTAGAAACAGGGGGATCAACAGATGTATCAGGTGTAGCATCAGGGTGGGAGGAAGCCTTAGGTGAATGTGGAGGAGTAGCAGGTGGAGTATCAACAAAAGGTGATTGGTGTACATCAGGTGTAACACTAGCAGATGATTGATGAGAAGCAGCAGGAACTGGAGTCTGTGGACCTGCAAAGGATTTTGACTTCTTAGACCCAAGATGTTCCACATCAGCACCGGTTCTTTTAAGTGACCTCTTTAGGTTCTGTGCTTGCAGATTATCAAGAGCATGTCTGATCTTGTGAAACTCATCTTTGAGTTGATCATCAGAAAAGGACCTCATATGTTTTAATGTCCAGCCTGTTGTGTAGATGGTGGAGCTTTAGTTTTTGACAAAGGTTCTCATATAATCTCTCTGTTGGGCATAAGTCATTGGCTTATTTATCTTATCTTGGAACCTTTGAGCAGCAAACTTTCTTCTCCTTTCAGCAATAATAGCTGCCATCCTCGCTGCAAAGTTGTCCTCATTTACATCCGGACCAAGTAGATCAGCAGTAAGTCCTTTATTTGCATGTACTTGTCCCATGATGTCGGACCAATCAGCATCATTGTAATACTTGGCAGAATTGATCACATCCTCTTGCCTTTTCTTCTTCATTTCCTCTTGTTCTCTAGTCAATTCAGCATGTTCCTCTTGCCTTTTCTTCTTCATTTCCTCTTGTACTCTAGCCAATTCAGCTTGTTCCTCTTCATAAAGTTTCCTTGCAGCCTCTGCGCCCAACCTGTCCTCCTCCATCTGTCTAAATGACCTTTCTTTTATTGGAGGATCTTCCTCCACCATTGGAGATTTACCCTTGTTAGAGGGATCAGCAGAGAAAGCAGAAGCAGTACCAGTAGGAACATCATTCCCATGAACAAATGAATCAGTGTGAATGGAGGAACTAGGAGGAAATTCAGTTGCTTGAGTGGCATCAGCAGGAACAGAAGAAGTGTCAGCAGCAAAAACAGCTGCCTTAGCTAGCTTGATCAAAGAATCCACATCTTGTTCCTCATCTTCCTCGTTGTCAGATTCACTTAAAATCACATTCCTTCCCCTTGCTTTGAGTTTTGACTCCAAAAACTTCACTCGCGTTACCAATTTCCCCATCACTTCCTTAAACAGTAGCTTGTGAGCTTGAAGCTCAGATTCCAAACTTCCAATTTTCTTCCCCTGTTCAGACACTAAAGTATACAAAGCTGTTATAGTAATAAGGTCCTCAGCACCACCTGAGGTTGTACCTTCAGGTGGAGCTGCAGTGGACCTAGAAGGAGAGGCAAAGAAAGATCCACCCAAGGGATCATCTGCCACATTAGGGTCAGGATTAACATGAGGGTCAGAAGATGGACCCTGCTGATGCACTTGAGCACTAGGAGAAGTTGGTATTAGTCTGGGTGTTTGTCTTGGTGATAGTGAACCATGATCATGAGTAGAAGCAGTTTGGTGCATAGGTTTTGTAACAGTTGCATGGTCAGGCTGAGGGTAGGGTGATGCTGCCTCCCCTGATGTACCAGCTGCAATGGCAGCTTGAGGAGGAGGAAGCATTGCAGCCACCAATGGCATATGGTCTCCATGAAAATTCAGTCTCATATTTGCAAACATCTTGCTGGTCAGTCTAA
>BQNB010074678.1:7324-26208 GCA_026074375.1 Tanacetum coccineum | reverse complement strand
TTTAACCTTGTTTTATCATACTCTAACACTCACAAATGAACATCATAACACAACTAGACACATACCAGTAACCCTTTTAGTGTTCTTCCTACTTTTTCATAATTTTTGTTCCAACGAATCAATACAAACACATTCAAATGATGACGTTATGTAAAAATGTTTTAGCCTAGTGTTGTCTACACCTTAAACATCAAAACCCCTCAATCAATTTCATTATTAAACCACTTTTGATTTTGAAAAACCCTTGACCAATTTCTAGGGTTTTCAAATAAAATTTAGAGATATTATAACACCCTGTGTTTTCAAGTCATTGACGACGTCGATAGATCCGCAATGTACCTTTTGTAATGTACGTGTTTACTTTAAATCACAAGCGATAGGTTAAATCGTGTACGCCAAATATTATTGTTTAATGTAAACGGGCATCAAACCGTTAAACGTTTACATCAATCATGTGTTATATAATTATTTTGATAATAATTATGGTCGTAGTTCATCTATTTTATTGGTTACGTAAGTTAAATACGTTTCGCGATAAATGTACGTATAAGCATAACCGGAGGCACGTTAATTTATTAACGCTTTAACAAATACCCGCGATTGAACCCAATACCTAAAGTTTTATTAAACTTTACATAAGTAAATGTTACTTACACTTTGTACACTAGAAAATATAACGATACACAAATGCATGCAAGTTGACACATTTTATTTACAAATTACAACTTGTAACTTTCACATATTTTACTACATCATATATATTGTTAACTAGCAAAAAGTCATCTAGAAGGTATTCCCCCCCCCCCCAAATCACACGGCATACATGCAATGTATAAGTTAGGAAAATAAATTTTTCATACAAGTGGCCTTAGTACCTCATTTACATTAATGCTTAGCCATTCCATGTTGGTTTGACCAAAGACATGAACACTTGAACCCTTGAAACCCTCCTTATGTTCCTTTGAATGTTTTACTTGACTATTGACCATGGAATATCATATAAGTGCAAGTAACTAGCTAAGTTAACACATAGAATCAAAACACTTAACCAAAAATTGAAAAATCTCTTCCCTTGGCTCTTTACTACCCCACGGCTCAACTAGGGCACCCAAACAAATCCATACCAAATTTTATTCAACCTATACCCTTCTATACACATCCATTATAAGACATTCTAAGGTGTTTCCAACCATTGAATCACCATTTACAAGTAATAATCAAGAAAAGGAAGCTAGGGTTTTTATTAAGAAAACAAGGGTTTTCTTTGTGCAAGCTTGGATTTTAGGGCTAAACAAGGGTTTAGCATTTTTGTTGTTTATCATCATCTTACAACACTCTAGGTCTACTAGAACTCTTATTATTCTTGTTAACTTTCATTGACATGCCATATGTTATAATCTATTTTAGTTGAATCACAATTTAAGGTTTTTATTCATGAAACATGTAAGTTTTCACTAAGTTAAATGACCCTTTGATAACTTTTCGACAGTTGTGTTATTACATATATCATGTTAAAAATGATGATAAAATATTGTATCATGTTGTTTTGGTGTAAACATGATCATAGGTTAATTATGGTTTTTATGGTTTCTTAATATGTTTCAAGTTAAAGAAATACATATGACTAGTTAAGGTTAATTATGGACTTATGTTAATGTTGTATGATTATTAATATAAGAATATAACCTGTTGGAGGAGACTGTTACACATGGTTTTTATGTAAAATAACTATATATAAAAACTAGTGATTTATGGATTATTTATAAAAGTTATGGTTTATTATGTAAAATAAAGAACTTGTAATGTTGGGGACAAAAATGGGACCCTTGATGGACCACGGGACATAATAAACATATTATGACTTATGACATATATAATTTATAGGACATATGGGATTTTGGTGTAATACAAAATGAATAATAAAGGAAACAAGGGTTGAAAATGGACTTATCAAAACTAGCACCAACATTCTGTCCAAAATTTTGTATAAGACATATATTTTATATTTTTATAAGATAATACATTTCACGACGATCCGAAAAGGTAAGAAACTTGTCAAACGGATTAATAACGAAAAAGTTACGTTAAAAACGAGTTATACGCTAATTAAACGAAATTAGTTTTATAAAATAACTTTTATAGAATTCATATCAAACAGGAAGTTTGATATTTTTATCAACTAAAACACATTTTTAGGATTCCAAAATGATAAGAATCGCAATTTTTTGATTTATAACGAAGAAGTTATGAATTTCGCGGGTTTTCGGTAATTAAAAGTTTATAAAAATAATTTTATAAACTATGATCCAGTAAAAACTCTTATTCATGTAGAAATTTATATTTTTGTAAAATCATAAAATTATGAACTTTCAATTACGAGATCTGTCTCGAACATGATATCGTTACACACGGAGATATCAGAATAAAATACGACATTACGGGTTTTACGGCAACAAATACGATTTTTAAATTAAAATCATGTATGGTTGTCATTGTGAACAGTAAAAGTTACTGTTCATCAGGGGACCAAAATTATAAAAATGTCAAATATCGACTAACGTTTTATACAAAAGATGGGGTAAGAAACGCCAAGAAAGGATTAGTAAGAAAATGTGAAAGTTATGTCGATTTTTACCAAAAGTATGTTTATAAAAACGGTTTTTTTTTTAAATTGTATAAACATGTTTTCACTTAAACATTTAGATGGTGATTAGCTATATAGACTTATGCATGGTAGGAGTACTTAATGTAATTAGTACTTATACGACCTCAATTTAATTAGGTTGCATTTGATCGATTCGCGAGACGGTTATTATTTGAGAAATTTTTATACTTGGCATTAATCACTCAAGGTGAGTTCATAGGCCCAGTTATACATGTTATTTGTTTATATAAGGTTGTTGGGAATTTGAGTGAAAAAAAACATGCAATTGCTTTACAATTGGACACAAGTGGTTAAGTTTTGTCTATGATTACGTGTTGCCTAAGTAGCGATAACCCATATCTGAGCCCATTATCATGAACTGTCAATTGCGGGATTGTGAGCGCGAATGTTATTAATAGATCTATTGGGTTTGACAACCCCGTTCGGGTGATTAGCTATCACTGGACAAACGAACGTATACCATGTCGAATATAGGATGTTGCGGGTTAGAACATCACCACGGGCAATGTAGGCCATTAATTTGGTATTCATACACGTCAAGCTTCAGTGTCATGAGCTTTTGAGCAACGTATTTACTTTTATATGGATGTGATGCCATCTGTTGCATTATCATACACGTGGATATCTTGTGGTCATTACAATATATTGATTTATCAAACCTATGAATTCACCAACATTATTGTTGACGTTTTAAAGCAATGTTTTTCAGGGGATCAATAAGCACAAGGTGCGATGGATACATTGGTGGTTTTGATTTGGATATCTTGCATTAAAGATTTTGTCGCATTTCATTTTGTTATCTGTTATGGGCTGAAAATCTTTGTATTTTGATCAAATGAACAAGTTAAGCTTCGGCCTTTATGTAACAATTACTTTGTTACAATCCAATATGTATCGTTTTCAACACGATTGTTGGGGTCGTTCTATATATATCTTTGATGTTATGATCTGAGAAGTAACACGCCCCGGACCCTTATTCCGCTGCGACCCAATTTGGGGGTGTTACAGTTTATATATATATAAACAAAAAAATTTTCTGAACACAAGTATCATTTCTTAAAATTCATCAAGATATAACGATGTGGATCAGACAAAGTTACTAGGGGGGATCTGATAAGCTCAATGACATTGAACGTTACCTATAATAAAAATGGCCAAATACACCCTCGCTAGGAGTGCATAATACTCTCTATTCAACGCATCGTGGTTGTCATTTTCCCGAACCGAGACGATAGCAGTCATACGAATTGGAGGTGGCAACCTCAACTAGTTTACTATTTCATGTATAGCGTTTACCATCTTACACGGTAGTGACAAGTTTCATGATTTCCGCGGGTCTTTTATATAGCGGTTAGCTAATTATAATAATCAAATGTATAGCATACATTGGGGTCACTTGTGTTCTATTTTTAAAAACAAGCACACGTTATCCCCCTCGCTGGTTTATAAAACAATTAAAGTTATTATAAATGCCGGGCTATGAACTCACTTAGTGATGTCGGGAAGGGAAATAGCGATGAAATGATAAAATAACTTCGGGAGGTAGGGCGTCAATTCAACCAAGACCTATTCAAATTGTAATGTGTCTTAGGTTTCTTGTCGATAAAAATCGATGTAATTCATAATTAAAATAAGAATATGCTATACATGTAGTTTATATGATGATCATGCTCTGTGTAACATAATTATTTCACAACTTAGAGTTTTCTTGGTTTTTTGTTGATTTTATTATAGCCTATATCTTACTCATATCTATTCAATTTTAGTCCAAAAAGCACCAACTAGGCCATTAAGCAAGCCATTAAGTTATTAACGGTTGATATTAATCACTCAAAGACCAGGTCCTAGCCCATTTAGTTAGGTCCAAGTGGATTGGGCCTAAAGCTAAGTCCATAGAGTCCAATTTGTTACATTGTGGCCGATCGTTGTGTACCCAATAAAAGCCTCTATGGCTCATTTAAGCTTATATAAGACTCTTGTTAATAATTTTTTTCGGGTTCTCGAAGGTCAGGACTCTTTTTATTATCGGTATGTTAGCATTTTAAAACTCCCAAGGAAGTGGGTCCTAAAAAAAATAAAAAACCACTTCGGGATTTTTGTTACAAAAAATCGCTTTACATAGTATAGTGTCGGATAGTAGTAAATTTTATATACTTTTATGTTTACGAAAATAGTCATAATTTATAAACCATAAATGGTATAATTGATATATTTATATCCTTAGCTTCATATTTAAGTGTACTTTACAGATCCAAAATTATTTTTGTACTTAGTTTAAGTATACTTATACATATTAACAATTTACTACATAAAGGTCAAGTTACAAATTCGGACTGAAATCTCACTTTTACCGTTTTTGACGCCATTTTCAAACCGTAAATAGTTGGTTGACCATCCAATTGATTTAGAACCTACATGATTTTATTTAGGTCTCATAGTTTTAACTTTTTAACCAACTCAGTACTTAAATGTGACTTTTTATACCATCTGTACAACAAGGTCAGAATCCACTAGTTTTGATGTTTTGATCATATCTCACTCAATATTTACTTTCTAAAAATCATCCAATTTGCCATGTGTCCACAAAAGGATTATCTACAACTTAATGTACTCAAATCCAACCTCAAACCTATAGAAATTTAGAAAACCTAATATTCATTACAGCCCCTAAATTCAATGATTATTTCACTTGTTTTAATGGCTATTTTAGCTATAATTAACCTAGATCTATACATGCATTATCATTTTTATTGCTTGATTATCAAATATCATACATGTACATATACATTTGAAAATCAAAAGAAAACATAAACAAAACTCATGAGATTTTTACCATAAGAAATATAAAGATGATGATCTAATGATCAAAATATACAAGACTTAAATTATCAAACTTGATCTTCACCCAAAATAATTTTTGATCACCATTTTTCTTCACCAAAATGACCTTATAAAATTCTTATAAAATCAGCCCCAAAAGTTTACAAAACCTTCTTGAATGCTTCTTTAAATCACCACCAAAATTATAAGGAATATACTAGGATATCATCATCACTTGTGTGCTTAATTTTTGATCTTTAAAATTTTATGGAATTGGTGTTTTGGTGGGTATAAGGTCACGGCAAGGGAGGGCAAGAGAGAAGGATTTTTAGTGTTCTAACTTTTACTAGAATGAATGTGTAGTGTGTGTTTTAGTTGGTAAAATTTAGCTTAAATATGGAAGAGACATGGAGGACAAGTGTTTAAGTTAATGGGTTGGATTAACACTAAGAGGACACATGCCCTCTTGGTGACACCACCCCTTTGCATGGTGAGATTAGTGGGATAAGTAGTTTACTACTTGTCCCACTAATTGTATAGGCAGGTATTTTCACAGTCCGATATTTAAAAAGGTACGATTTGTAGTCGTTTTTCGTAAAATGTAAAAATAGTACGAGACACGAAAAATAAAAACGAATGCAACAAAAATATTTCTATGGCATTTTGAAAATATAAGCATCGACGCTTAATGTAGAATTCGCCGGTTCCTTGTAAACATCGATTAAATTACAAATGTAAGCCATAATTCTCCTGGTTAGTCGTGAGTTCATATCTCAACATAAAAATGAAAAATATAATTAATACTCGAGAATAAAATAACGACCTGAAATTGACGGATTGTCATATAAGGTCATTTTTAGGGTGTAAAAACCATCTTGTATCAGCCTTATACTCATGTTTTAATCAAGTGAAGTCTTTTATCTTCTAATCTTTCAATATGTCTATGTGTTGTTTGACTAATTATTGTTCTTTGCTTCTCTTTAACATGTTAGACTAGATCCATTAGTATTAACTTATGATTGTATGAAACTTAGTTTGTAGATCCTCTTAATATTGCTTCTTGTGATGGATATGCGCATTAGGCTCTAGAAAACTGGCTATAAAATATTACATTAGCAAAGATGTCTAGGGAAAAGCGAGTGTGTAGAAAGGATACCATCGGTAATAGTCTTCATACTACCTTACCCCTAATATGGTTGATCCCTCTTAAGTTTTTTAATGCATGTAATGTACTCTTAGGGGCCTTGTAATAGTCTACCTTACTTGTGCGTTGCCTTAACGAAATATTACATAGACGGCGGATTCGTGTAATTCGTTCATGACCTAGAAAATACATACACAGATCATCACAAGTGTGACAAAGCAATAAGATTAGAAGAAGCAAACTAAGGATTAGTGCATGATTAAGTAAATACATTTGTTTACCTATCGAGTTTCCACCAAATTTAGTTTAGTTTAATTTTAGTTTAAAACCAAAACCCTCTTCAAAACCATAATTTTACTTGCTTTCATAAAATATAAAAATACAAAAATAATCTTATTTCAACCTCTTAGATCTTAGTTAGATTTAGTTCGAGCCTTCACACGCAATTCCCCTAGAGAACAATAACAACCCCCAAGTCCTTGCTATACTACACTGCAACGATTAGGTACTCTGCCTAGGGAGTTGTAAAACCTATTGCGTTTACAATGACCGTATCAAGTTTTTGGCGCCGCTGCGTGGGGAATAGTATAGTTTTCAAAATTAATTTAGCTTAGGTCTACTCGCTTGATTCCTATCAAGTGAGATTTTAATTTCTATCAATTAGCTTTCCTTTAGCCTATCTTTTCTTTGTGTAAATTGTTTTGTAACTTCCACTTAATTATTCCATTCTTCATTATGGAGGATGCGAATCCATTTGTAACCACCTCACAAAACGGACTCTGTGCTAGGATTACCCAAGAGCTCAATGAGCTCCGAGAAATTTCAATCATGATCTATTCTCGCCTTGAGAACATTGCCCGCACACATATCCCAATTCCACCGCCTGTCCCCTTCGAGCAACTTCTCGATGATTTTATGAATCCACCTATTGAGTTTGTGATAGATGACTCATAATCGGATACTAAGTCTAATGATACGCCCCTTGTCTCACCTTTCTTGATTCTGAAGAGGAGTCAGATGATGAAGAGGTTATTAACGAATTGAATGAGTACGGAAACGCAAGGAATTTTTACCGTAATAGAATAATTAATAGTTTTGATGGAAATGACTTAGCATTCCTATTCATGATAGGTTTTAGGAAGTTTGTTGGCTACTTTGACCTCTTTTTTCCAATGAACATTATTACACGTAAGGCTTATAACACTATAATGGTAGAAGGACTCAAAAATACAAGAAGGAACTTGGTAGCCATTGCTAGGGATGTTTATGTGTTCGTTGGAAGTTTTACCTATGTTACGTACTTTGTAGTATTGGAAGACATAGAGGAATTTATTGTGAGCGACATAGCAGATGTTGCGATGGGAAGACCCTTTAGAGTTGTGAGTCAATTTGAGTACGATTGTGTTAAAGGGTTAATTTCATTCACTAGGATCTTTGACACATACATTTATTGGATTCCCCGCACAATACCCAGACTTAGTAACTTTAATTGGAGTAATGTCCCACCTATATTAGAACTGTTAGCCTTAAAATATATAGACTTATTCGTAATTACATTAGTTTAATATAGTCGTGTCGAATAAGAACTAGAAACATGATGTTAGCATAGTTAGGCGACACATAAGACTATATATACCCCCTCCATACTTCCATGGAGGGGTGAGGATTCATTGTGTAACTTCCTCGTTATATGTTTAATCCTCCCCAACCTTCAGATCGTTGTTACGGCATGAATCTTTAATGTTAACAGGAACTTAGCCAACGAGATTTAATGAGAAGACTTAAGTATTCCCATGAGAAAAATAAGTTCATGTATAAGAATTGTTTAAATCTAGGTCCTGAATACAAAGTAGATGAAAGTATGAAAGAACGGCTCATCCGTGGACATGTGAGCATCGACAGATTCACGTAAGGAGTGTGACTCCGAGTCTAGCTACAAAACTCGTTAAATAAAGAAAAGCGCTTTTTGGGAGGCAGCCCAATCCATTTTATTTTCTCGCATTTTAGGAGTGTCAGGTGTGTTTTAATTCTTTATCATTTGTTTTTATATGTTTGAATTATGTGATCATGCTGTGTTTTGTCTTTAACTTTGTCTTGATTACAATCAAAGGTATTTTGCATCAAATAAATGTAGACGAAAATATCCGGTTTATAAGAACCATTTCAAGCATATTAAATAAACTGTATAGATTAATTCGCGTCTTATGTGTCTGTTTCAAGTCATATGATTGTGTTAAACTGTTTTTATAGTTTATGCAGTAATTCTCCAAGAATTAACTAATAGGATTTGCGTGTAGAAAAATTTTCAAGAAAAGATTTTTTTTGTTTACAGACGCTAGAGACGGCGTCAGGATTTTTCCTGACAGCGTCGCCATCCCAACTATAGTAAACTTCATATTTTTTTTAATTTTTGAAAATTAATTTTGTATAATTTCCATAATTTGTAATTTTCCTAAAACTTGCAGAAAACCACGACCACATTAACACATTCATCCTATCTTTACTGCTTTCATATAGTCTAAACCCTAAAAGTTTTGTTGTATATTATCATTCCGCCAAATTTTACGCTAGGTATAGTTATTTCTTGTCTTTAATTTGCAGGTTACATTTGATAAGGAAAAGCCTAGGAGTTCTTAGGAGTTTCATGTGGACGATTCTTAGATAACGATTTAGCCAGCTCATCATTTGTTTCTTCTTCTTTATTGAGCAAAACCAAGGGAGTACTAGTTTCTGCCTTTATCCTTTTATTTGGGTACTTTTAAGAACATTGGGGACAATATTCAGTTTAAGTGTAAGGGGAAACAAGCCTTAGAAACTATTCCTTTAATTGCATTTGCTTAGTCTTTATAATATTGAGTAATATACTGAAACATAGCGTAGAAAGTAATTTTAACCTAAATTAATTTTTTTATGGCTCATACCAATGAAAACTGAGTATTATTAGCGTATCATAGATAGGAGTTATATGACTAGCACAAAAACCCTACCACTCAAAAAGAAATTCCACCTAAAAAATGTGAGGTTCACCCCTAGATCTTATGAATTCAAGCACTCATCTTTGGCGCTTAAGATAGTTTTACCTTTAGCTTGCTCAAGTTAAAGAATGAGCAATCATATATGTCGCGTTCATGGATTTGATCGTGCATATGTGGTTTTGTCTCTTTTTCTGGAGCATTGGTATCAGTTAAAATTATATAAGTATACCGATAGTATATTAAATTCTAGAACTTATTTTAGTGAGGCATCTCGAGATCGCAAGTGAGATCGCATTCGTGTGATTAGGATTTGCTAAATTAAAAGAGGTACTAGGATAAACCCCGTTTTAAACTTGTATTTGTTGTTATGGTCTCCTCGATCATATAATTATCCCCACACCCTTGCTTCACACTTATTTTTAGTGCAAGATACCCCTAGTACACCCTTCCGAGCCTATCCTTTTCGCGATTCTCATAATTTTCTGGTGGATTCCAGATTATTAATGAAGAGCATTGTTTACACCCTTACCAAAATGTTACACCTGATGTGCCGTTGTGAGTAGGTATTTTATGTATCAAGTTTTACTATTTATTTTATGCCAACTATACCTAAAAACAACACTTTAACAGGCAGTGTACCCGGTCAAGATGTAGCTTCATTGGTAAGTAGGGTGTCGATCACTAAGAGCGAGAGCGTTAACTCCTAATTCTATCAGTATATTAGTTATCTATGTTAGTACTAAATTAATCTAATTTATGTTAAATCTAAGTTAAACCTAAACTAATAATAAGGGGGGTTTTCAGCCTAAGAGACTGGCACAGTTTTGGGTATCTAACCTAAGGTTTTGATGACAATTAACACACACAAAGTGATAGACAGAAGATAAAGATGCGGTGAAGCCTAATGTAAGGGAAACATATTAACCATATTTATTCCGATTAAAATGCAGGTTTGTTTATTAGTGCAATGATTACTTATCTTGAGGCGGCATATCATTCCTAGACTTAGGCGGTACTTCTTCCTATGACCTAGACACGTAATTCTGTCACAGTTAGATGCATCCGCATAAAGTATCCTCTTTATTGATTATAATTCATCTTAGAAGGCATTAATGGCGATCTTATTGGATTTTAGCTCATTGAGACTTTACTAACTTACTGCTTACAGTAATTTATATAAGTGGTAGTTCACTATCCAAACTAAGCCAAGGGAATCAGAACGTTATTTGTTAGAATTATTGTTAGTCTAACTTGTTTACTAAACCAAAGGCACTATCCGATATCTAGTTAAGCTACAGGCGATATCCTAAGACACGGGTTTAGTAGGACTTTATTTGTGATCTTATTAATTCCACCTATATAAATTACTATGTGAGAACTATCTGATATCTAGTTAAGCTACAAGCGATATCCTTAGATACATATTGAACGCTGATTGTGTCGTTGTGTGGTGTATATTTTATTAATTCAAGTTTTAAATTTATATTTTGCTGACTAAACCAAAAACAACACTTTAACGGGCAGTGTACCCGATGTGTAGTAGTTTCGTGGTAAGTAGGGTGTCGAACACTTGAAGCAAGGTTAAATCTATCAATTTAATTAATATCTTGGTTATCTAATCTAAGTTAATTCTACTATATTCTAAACCTATGTTAGTCCTAGTTCTAAATTATAACGGGAAAATGGGGTTTTCAGCCTGAGAGACTGGCACGGTTTGGTTGGTGACTACAATCAATTCAAGACACTTTTACCCATACGAGCTAATTAACAAAAGATAAAAGAGCGGTCGAGCCAAATATAAGAAAACTATATTAACCATTATATTAAAACCGAAAAAAGTTAAGTACAAATGGAATGTGGCTGAAGAACCACATTAACCTCAAGATAAACAGCTTGATAAACACGTAAAACTAGAGCTTATGACATGCCATAAACTTTTACAACTCTAGAAACAACTAATTGCAACTAGAACACATAACAAAACTAAACAAGCTAACCAGCAGCAGCCGTGAAAGATGAACTTCCACAGCTTTTGTGTTTTGAATTAAGTTAGCCGATTCATCATTACCCAAAAAATATTAACCATTATTAATCCGATTAGAAAGTTGGTTTATTTATTAAGTGCAATGATTTCTTCTCTCGATGTGGCATATCATTCTTAAGACTAAGGCATTACATCATCCTAAGACCTAGACACATTAATTCTGTCACAATTAAAGCATCCGCATAAAGCATCCTTATTTGTTGATTATAATCTATCTTAGGGATTAAAGCAATGGTGATCTTTTTAAACCCTAGCTCCTAGAGACTTTACCCACTTATCGCTTAATGGCAATTCATACACTAGTAGTCCACTTGTCCAACTATCCAATGGAATCAGGACGTTACTTGTTGAATTATCCAGGTCACCTGCTAGTCAACACGATCAATAAACCACTGGCAATATCCAATTAACTAGTTAAACCTAAAGCGTATCCTAGACACAAACTTAGAAGGACAATATTTGTGTAACTATTATTCTAGATGTATGAATTACTATATGGAGAGCTATCCCAGACTCTAGATCTACTTGGTCCATATCACTAGATCCAGTTGAATGATAGGTCGCATACAAAAGCGCGTAAACAAGTATAAATTGATAAACATAAACAAGCATACAACGATAAATCAAGAAATCAAGATAAACATATACCAAACAATCAGATCTTCATACTAATGGCTAATACCCAAAGGTATTAGCCTTCAAACGTCATAATAAATACAAGAGTAATTATTTAGCCAAGGTAAACTAACCGAGTTAACGAATGATACCAAAAACTGAACGATTACTAAAGTATACGGAATTACACGTTGTCTCCTATGGAATTGATAACGTTGCTCGACCTCTTCTGCTCTTTTTCTCCTCTGAAAATTGACTTTTATGGTTTAGGTATCGAGAATATGATTTAGCACACTTAAAACTCATTTTTGAGTTTTGTATTTATAGGGTCTGGAAGTCGGTTCGATACGGCATATCCAAGGAATTGGATACGGCGTATTGGGGATTTATTAGAGTAGGGACCACGTTTGATATCTTCTAGAATATTATATTCATTCCATATCTTGAATACGGCGTATTGAGTCTCTTTGGATACGGCATATTGAGCTTTATCCTCTGTGGTCTTTGGTGAGTGCAGGCACGGATACGCCGTATCTTCCTTGATGGATACGGCGTATTGGTCTTCAGAATAGTAATCTTTAAAATATCTTCATTTAAGCTCCAGAATGCGCGCCTTTTGCTATCTTTCACCAATTACTCCATAATTACTGTAATTCTCAAATATAAACGATTAAGTAACAATTCTTTGCAATAACTATACAAAATGGGTTAATAACATAGGATAAATGATGCTATAAAATAGACGTTATTTGATGTCATCAAATATCCCCCCACTTGAATCCTACTTGTCCTCAAGTAGCCTTTAGAAGTTTATAAAAATGTATCCCTAAGGATATTTTCTGTCTTAAAACATTTATTTGATCTATACATGTACACAGACAAACACCCACAAAATAGGAATACGAAAAACATGAAAATCCTCAACTAATCTATGTGGTAAATGTAAACTAATTCGCTCAATGCTCGGTCATGACGAGTATTCTAACATAACTTGGCAAGATACACATCTCCACTGCTAAAGATAAGGAATAACAAGTTTATAAAGGTAAATATGGGTTTTTTTATATGGAAAGGCTTACGGTTGATCATTCTTCAATCTTTCACCAGAAGTACCATTCCAACAAGGCAGCTGAAGCACACATACATGGTTGTAACGATGGAATAGACATGTGTGTTCGATCACATCCTTATTTGAATTTAATCAACGGTTAGGATGAAGAATGATATAGGGTAGGAACCTTCTAACTTTCACCAAAAGTCGTAAACCAACGAGGCAACTGAGACATGCATACATGGCCGTAACGACGGAATAGACATGCAAGCTCGATCACATCCTCATTCACGTAAAACCAGCGGCTAATCATCAGGTGGGAAGGAAGTAAATTGTTGTTAAATAAAAATCAATAAACAAATAGATTAAGACTTAAGTACAAGTTGCAAGACACTTTTTCCTGACTGTTACCATGACAAAGACACAACTATTTACAACGTCTTGATCATCGATAAAAAACAACAACCTAAGTTAGCGTTCCCGTAATGGTCAACTTCCTAATCGTCCTAAAACTTTACATACTCTACAAGGCAAGTGGCGATACCTTCCACTTTGTACAATACTTTACATCGTTGATTTTTAAGACGTGTAATTCCTTCGTTAATTGCGAAACGATTATCTTTAAACTTTCTTTCTTACTTTTGTATTTTTCTTATTTTTTTTCTAACTATTCTTCAAATCTCGGTGTAGTTTCACCAACTTCACGATCATAATAATTCCGAATAATTCCTTCAGTAGTTCTTTGTTCTTCAAACTCACCATTAATTGTGATGGTAGTAAAATCACATGAGCTTTAAATGTCGTGTACCTAATATTGCGTGTACGTACTATGTATATGTAATTCATATTATATATATTAGTTTAGTGTTTTATAGATTTAGAGTGCTTTCTATTTTTAGAAATAGTTAGAATCGAATGTTAGTTTGAAAACTAGTTAGAAAGTTGAAGGTTTAGCAAAATAATTAAAGGTTTTTTACTTAGAATTAAAGTAAATGTATAATAAATAAATAAAAGAAAAAAAAATATAATTAAAAGGGTGGTTGTGTGGGTCGGCCGAACAAGGGAAGGAAAAAAGGGAAAGAATCCTGGTATGTGCTTAATTACACATACCATTTACCAAGGAAAACGTGCTTAAAAGACTAAAAACATACCAAAAATACATTGTATTTGTGTGTTTTGCATTTGTATTGTGCAGGTAACGGATATCTAAGAAAAGGACAAAAATGAAGCCAAAACGAAAAAATCAAACACGGGAATGGAAAAGAGCATGAAAAGTCAAAGTCAACCAAATCAAAGTCAAAGTCAGAGACAAAGCCGATATCGAAGAAATGTTAAATGGGCCAACCCACACCCATTTAATAGGCTGGGTTAGCCCATTAATGTATTAAGAAGACCAAAACTAAGCTAAATATAAGCTTAGGCCCAACACTTATACCCGACCCAAAGAAAAGAACCAACCCACCTTAGACATATGTTGTTTACACAAACAGTCCTCAAGGACTGTCCATGCAAACAATCTATACACTCTCAGGGACCTATACTGCCAACTTCCCTAACTTATTTCACCACAAGGACTGTCCATGTAACAACCCAATACAAGTTCAGGGGCCAAAGTTGTCACCTCTCCAAACTTCAAACCCAGTCAAACAAACAAAACAGAACACCTTTTTTCCCGCCAAACCCAAAACCCCAAGTTTACTAAATGTTTATCTTCCCCAAAAACAGGTTACCCTGCAACCCCACGACAAACCCATCACCATCCTAACATAACCCCACCTCATAAAACAACAAACGCCACCTTGGCAATCCTCTATTTTTTGATTCGTTGGACTAAATCAAGGGCAAAGATTATAAGACTTGGTGAACAAGAACTTTGGATGGCTATGATGAAGACTTGAAGTCTCTCACACAAGAAACACACTCATAATCCCTCTCACTAAAGAAACATACATTGAAGACCCAAGACTTTGATATTTCTTCTATAAATAGGGACTTTTGTAAGCCTTAAGGGGCATCTAGTTTTTAGCAGCTTATAGTAGTTACTTTTTAGTTTGTTGTAGTTTATTTTTCAAAGTCTTGTACTCCTTTTTAAGTTTAATGAAAAGTTTGATGTGTTTAAGTTAAATTCTGTTTTTTTAGATTAATGCATTTTATGTTATAACACTGTTTTGTAAACCCTCTTAAACTGTTTTTACTTGTTACTTAAGCTGTTTAACTTAAGCTATATAAAATTTTCCATAGTTTATATAGCTTAAGTCCTTTTTCACTAAAAAAATACTCAAAATCTCTTTTGGGAAGATAAGCCAGAAAGGAAAGGGCTTATTGCTTTTTACTAGCTTGTTTTAAACAAGCTAGAGCTTGTAGATCAGCTCTTTTTTGAGCATGTTTGCCCTGTTTTGAGCAAGGGCCTTTGTAAGTTTTCTATTTTCAAGTTTTAGTTTAAAACTGCTTATTGCTTATATAGTGCTTATTTACTGTTTAAATCTGCTTATTGTTGCTTATATAATCTTCCTATTGCTTAATGTGCCTAGTTTTTAGCTTAAAATAGTTTAGCTTAAGTTTTAGTTAAAACTGTCATATTTAGATTTTAAACTGCGTATTTGTTTATTTGCTCATTAAGTGCTTATTTACTATTGCTTCTTGCTTAATTATTTATGTTAGGCTTAGCTATAATCTGGTTTACTTGAATCTTAGCTTTAATCAGTCTTTTAGTGTTAGAAAATGTCAAAAAGTATTTTAAATGGGTGTTTGGCTATGGGCAGTACTAACCCATGTTAGTACTGCTAGCCTGTTTTGACACATTGTCCAACTTTAAACATCATATTAGAGGACTCTTAATCTGTTTTTGATCATTGTTTAAGCTTGAATCTTAGTTTCATAGTATTGGGTATTCAAAATTTTAATCTGTGGTGTTTAGGTTTCAATTCATAGCTTATTGGTTTAAATTTTGATTAAGTGCTTATAAGTGTTATTTTCATGCTTGTTCTTAGTCTAAAATGCAGTAGGAATATGTTAGTTTAAGTATGCATGTATCAATTTTGATTTTAGTCAAAACCTGTCAAGTTTTCTAAGTATATTTTCAAAGTTTAAAAGCCATTTTTCATTAGCAAATTTAGATAAGTTAGAAATAGTTTTAGGTTTTGAAATTTCTTGCATAAGTAGTTCAAAGTATGTATTTGATTTGTTTTAGCTTAAATTTTAGTTTAGTGCTTATTTGAGTAGCTTAAAGTAGGCCTGCAATTTTAGTCCTTAAAAACTAAAAAACCAAAAAGATAGGATTTTAGGTAAAAAGCCATTTTCATAAGCCTTTTTCTTTGCTTATTTGATTTTCAAAATGCTTTTTGATTGTTGTTTTAGATAGTTTCTAGGATAAGCTTTAGAGGTTTATAAGTCATTAAGCCATAAGGATCTGATTTGGGGCTTAAAATTAAGCCCAAAAGTGCCCCCTTAGGCTGTTTAGCCAAAAGATTTGGCCAATAAGCTTATTTACTTTTATGAGCTTATTGCTTATTGGATTTGATTTAGTCGTGTTTAGATTTGCTTATTAGGATAGGTTTAAGCCCTTTTAGCTTATTTAACTTAGGTTGGAGCTTATTTTAGCTTATTAGCACTTTTAGTTTAGGATTTTAAGTATACAAGTTTGTTAAATGAATCTATCAGTTTAAGCTTAGTTTAGCTCATTTTAATTGCTTATATTTGTTCCTATTTGCTTATTAGGTGTAGTTTATCAGATGTGTTAGCTTATTTTT
Source organism: Tanacetum coccineum (assembly GCA_026074375.1). Lineage (NCBI taxonomy): Eukaryota > Viridiplantae > Streptophyta > Magnoliopsida > Asterales > Asteraceae > Tanacetum > Tanacetum coccineum. Next base: position 9,145 of record BQNB010074678.1, on the reverse strand, counting down.
CTTTTCCATATTCTTTTTAAGTCTAAAAAGCCCATAGTTTAGCCCTTTTGGTCACTTAGTATTAAAAAGCCAATTCTGTCAACTTAATACAGCTTATTTCCAGCTTATTAGTTAGTTTCATAAAAAAATGTTTTTTACAAAAAGTGCTTATTTCCAGCTTACGTTTAAGTGTGTAAAAAAAATTTGCAAATAAAAAATCATTGGGAAAGTGGGAAGCCCAAGGTGAGCCAAGGCTCGAATCCTGGACCTCAACCACCCTCAACCAACAATTTTAACACCACCTCACAACACTTTTCTTTTATACACGTTTTCTCCTTTTTTAGTTATAAGCCCTTTTCTGATTATTTCGAGCTTATTTCAATAAGTTGTTGAACTCAGCTTATTTTTCTTAGATTTAGCTTAGTGCAAAGTATTTTTCACAAATTTTTTAGAATTTTCCAAATTAGTCTAGTATTTTTTATTAATTTTTAGATTAAATCTGTTTTTAATTCATAATAAATAATATAAAAACCAAAAAAATATAATTCTTTTTTTAAAATTTTCTTTTATCATTTAGGATTTATAAAAATTAAACTTTCATTTGTAGGGTTAAAATTTTAGAATTTGGGTTTTTAAAGAACGGGTTTTGAATCCCGTTATCGTTTTTAGTGTTTTAGCCTTATTTGCTTTCGTTTTTAGCGTGCTTTTACTTGTTTTTGCATATTATTAGTAGAAATAGATAACCAAATCAAATTTGTGATATTCAAGCATTGTTCCACAAACGTTACCTCGATTTTCAAATTCGCGCCTCGTCGGGACACGACCCGGGAAGGTTTTTAGGGATTTTACTTTGGGTAAAAGTAATTATCCCTTTAAAAAGCCTCTTGGAATTCTCACTCTCTTATTATTGATATTTTTGAGATAATTATTATTATTATATATTTATATTTATTATATATATATTTATATATACTAAAGGAATTATTTTAAGTGGTCAAATCCCAATTTAATTACAACTTGTTTTTGGTAATTATCTTTTCGTAAGCCTATAAATACAAATCATAACTTAATCAAAAATCATTTTTTTTTCTCTTCTCCTCTCTCCTTGGCCGGCCGAACAACACAAAGAACAAAGAGAAACCCAAAAATTTTTAGAGTTTTGATTTTCAAGAGTTAAGGTAATGTTTTCTAAATCTTTTTTCAATTCAATTGATTTTATTTAACGTAACAATTATTAAGGATGGATTATGTTATTGTAAATATATGTAATTAAGAGGTTTTGGTCATCAAAAATCGTTTTAGGGTTAATAATTAGGGTTATAGGTATGTTAATTAGGGTTAATTACGCTAAATTCAGAATAGAAATCTGGGCAGAATTTTAGGTCATCTTGCGAGAGCCATATCTCAGTCATACGGATAACTTTTATTGATTTTATTGAGCCTAAAATTAACTACCGAGAGTCTACTTTCCAACCCAAGTGGTTTCATGAATTAAAAGTGAGTGGAAGTTAGTTAAATTAATCAAACAAGATTCGTTGTCAAAACTGAGTTTTTGGGGCAGATTCTGAGTTGTGTTTGTGAGGTCAAAAACCATAACAAAACGTCTTTTTAATTAATGGGCTTGCTACTGTAGTAATTTCATGATGTTTATGATTTTCTAGAATTTTGTAGAATTTTTCTAAGTGTTTAAATGCGTCTGCTCAAGCTAAACTTTTTGAAGGTCGAATCAGGTCAAATTCTGGACACGTTGTGATGTTGAATTTTTATAAAATGGTTACACTCACTATTATTTTTATCCAAAAATCATAGAAGCTCACAACTCATTGGGGAGCTATGGGATGT
>BQNB010074677.1:0-31709 GCA_026074375.1 Tanacetum coccineum | reverse complement strand
CTCCCTTCCTCAAATAATTTCTCAAAATTGTGGTATCCATTTTCTAAAAAAATGTCATATTTATGTGGATTAATTTTTGAGGGAGAGCTTGTAAAACCAAAAGCCTTTTTAATGTTTAAGGATACATCTCATAAATATCATTTTTTTATGTATCAAAAAAAGATTCAGTGGAATTCAAAAGTGGTACTTAAGTGTCAAACTCACGTAGAAATTAAGCACAATATTTCAAGACCTAATCAATGTCATTTTAAATTGTGTTCTCATTTCTCCTACACCACTCTTCACATGGTATGTTTCACATACTCATGCGTTTATCTTCGGATAATGTCCACTAATGAACGGTTTAGCATACTTGATGCGTGATTTCCTTTTAACAAAAACTACGGCAGGTTATAAATTTATAAAACCCTAACTACCTCAACTATTCCTACGCACTAAAGAGCAGTGTACCCTATCGTGTATATTGTAGTGATTGGTAAGTACGGGTGTCGACCCAAAGAATGAAAATAACATTTTATTTAAGAAAGCAGTAAAGAAATCATTTTGACTTTTAGAAGGATCATTTGGTGGTAAGTCTTACTGTCAAAAAAGGACTTGGTATAGTGGCATACAACTAGAAAGGATGAACACATTTAATTATTATGAATCTCATGTGCAATGTCTAATCACAACCTTAAAGGGGGTCCAAAATCATTAGGTCCAATTTGTAGTTGCAACCCAACCTATGTTTACTGAGTGGAGTGGACTCGCAAGGAGAATTAACCTATTATCAGTTTATAGTGATTAAGAATTCTGACTAACCTATGAGATGCGCTTACTCTAACAGGTGGTCTCCTATTAGATTTCACTCCTAACTAGGTATTTAATGCTATGGGCTCGCCTAATGGGTGTAGGCCGAACGACTACAAGTATTGGTCATCCTGCAGTTAATCGTGCGCGCAAGGGTTAAGAGGGTCACTTAAAACCTCGTGCACACTCAACCTTTATCAAAACTTAGACTGGAACACATGGATCTATAAACGCACTACAGAAATTATAAAGAAAGTGATAAAGACAATGAGATAATAAAATAATAATCACAAAGATGATTTATAAATTAAATGCCGACGAACAATAAATAAAGCATAAAAAATCATAAGATCAACTAATTATATTGCTAGATCCAATCATAAAGAGTTAAAGTACAATTACAATTTGTGCTAGACTAGTGCTCGCGATCCTCTAGTCGAATGCCATGGCAAACCCCGATGAGTTTGCCCTACACCAAAGCAAGCAACCAAGCTGCTCTTTTTCTCCTTTTTTGCCGTCGACTTACTACCCACGAATGAATGGAATGAATATATAGTGTTTCATTCTTTTCAATTTATACTATAATACAAGTTTGGGTAATTGACGCTTTTGGACCCTCGTCATCCATGTTGTTTATAATTATTTCATGAAACTTAATAACTTTAGCACATAACTAGTCCTTGTGATGAGTCATAATTACGGCATAACTATTGTGTCGAGTTACGCCGTAATTCTCCTGACGCGGCATTCCATCATTTAGTATAAACTTTGGTTACGGCGTAATTACATCGACCCAGTTACACCGTAACCCTTCGTCAGCATAAATATCTTCTTCAACAATGATTAATTACGGCGTAACTCCTGCGGGCCAGTTACGCCGTAATTCTTCTAAACTTGATATTCATCAATCGCTTTTATCTTTAAAAATATAGTACCATTACTAAATAATATAGTAGTGGTACTATTCTTCATTTGGCTCTTAGTTGCATCCTGTAGAGATTTAGTAGCCTTCCAACGAATTAGTACATCTACTAAATAATATAGTATTGGTAATATATCTGGCCAACTCTTGCGTCTTTCCTGTTCCAATGCCTTTATTACCTGAATCTGAAATATAAACGAATTAAGTACAAGATTCATATAAAAATAATATAAAACAAAGCAATAAACGCGAGAATTTGATATATAAAAGTATTAACTATTTGATGTTACCACTTGACTTCTACTTGCCCTCAAGTAGAACCTTTAAATAATTCTCAAAAAGATATCTCCCAAGTTATCCAGAAAGATATGAATTTAAAATTAACCTATGCTAAAAAATTCTAAACCGAACACCTCAGGAAAGGAAAAACGAATCACACCCATACTCTCACTAATCTATGTGTTTCGTTTTTGGTGATCACTCAACTGCTCAGTCATGGCGAGTATTCTATCATAAGCTTGGCAAGGATACTAATCTCCACCACTAGAGTCTAGATGCAACTGTTCAAAAAGGCAAATGGGTTGACACAACACAAAGGCTTACAGGGTAAATCATCCTTTTAATGCAATCTTTGCCAATACCAAAATTCCAAAAAAGGCAACAAAACCACAAATGCTCGTCCAAATCCATGAACGAGAGACCTGTGATTGCTCAATTCCTTAACTCGAATAAGCTAAAGGTTAGGATTAAGAATGATAAGGGTAGGATAAAGACATGGGGTGCACATTTAATTGGCGTTAAATAAAATAAACACAAAACAAATAGTTTCCTAAGTCTACAATCTCCCGGTCACTGGTCGCATTTAAATCCCATAAAGCAAAAACGAGGGTCAAGAGTCAAGGGGCCTTTATAATACACGAGTTAATGCATAAGAAATGTAGTGTAATGCCTTATAATCTTCATAAACAAGGCAAGAAAGATGCATTAACTCGGCCTTCATCATCAATGAACAAAAATTATGTGCCAAAAAAATTTAAAAATTTTGGGTAAAATCAACACATAATCTAACCACATACTTTAAAATTACTCATTTCTATCTCCCTTCCCCCCACTTGAGATGTACAATGCCACATTGTACAGATACGAACATAAATCAAAAGGAGAGATAGAAATAGTACGGGTTTATAATCGATACCCGTTTAGAAACGGATATGACTAATCATTGCCAGCTGACCAAGGCGGGAATACTACCACTATACGACATAATAAAGCTGATTTATAATGATGATCAGTTGTAAACTAATAAACTCTTGCTTGCATGCTCTTTATTCTTTTTTATGCAAGACAAGGATACAATGAAAGTTAATCACAATACAGACACATATATACACGAGCGTCCCCCCACTTGAGATCAATTGTCTTCAAACTTAATTTTCATCATATACCCTCTAATTATGACCCGTGACTTTTACCAGTGGACCAAAATTAACTAGCAACTGCCCGACTATGGACTTTAAGAAACTACAGGGTAGGCTAGGCAATTGGTGTAACGAAACAAACACATATTAGGTTGCAAAATGAAAGGAAATGCTCAGCAGGTTGTACTAGGGGTATCTTGCACTAAAAGTGAGTGCAACTAAGGGTTTAACAGTGGGATTGACTAATCAGTGTGAAAAGCCAATATATACAAACATAACATAAAATGGATGGGCTATTTGGGGTTAATCCTAAAATTTTCCTTTTATCACAACTACACCGATTACACTAGGTGCAATGCTCATTTTGGTGGTCTCGAAAAAATATACCAAGCCAAGTTCTAAAGTCTACTACAGCTACCAGCACACTCATTTTTATTGGATTATGTATCAGGGGAAAACGGAAAGGCTTATCCTCACACAACAGAAATATAGGATAGGTGTGCTCAGTAAAGTTTTAACTAGTTTAAGTAATGAAAAACATGTCAAAATTTTAGTAATGAAACATTTTTTTAGAAAAAACTAGAAAAATAAAGGCAAGTATAATCAAATTGGTATTTATTTCTAATCCCTTCCCCCCACTCGAGTCAAACTTAAGCATATAAAATTAAAATAGGAAGGGTTAGAAATGGAACAAAAAACTCCCCTTGATTTGCTCGGTAATATGAGGAGACAACATGCTCTAAGCCATGCTCCAAGTCTGCTTCCTCGAGCAACATCTACAACCACAAACATCTCATCATTAACCAGTACAACATCCAACTAGTCCGGTTTAGAATGCTTCCTTACAGCTTGATTAGCATCCTAGCACCACTCCATGTACATTTACCTGTAAAGCTGCAAGAAAGACTAATACCAAAAGCATAAACCCGGATAAAAGCACTATAGAACAAAATATACAAAACAGTACAGGAAACAAAATAAACCTTACTCACTTTCGTAGGAATCACGGTTGCATTTAGCGTATGCAACAAGCCTTTTAAACCACTTGGTGGCCCAAGTGAACGAGTGAAGTCTCGTGAGGGTTTCTAGAGAACATACCCACATAGTTCATTTATCAAATATACACGGTTTTGTAAAAATTTCAATTATTTAAAGATTTGCAGGAAGGAATTACGACATAACCCATGGGATGAGTTACGCCGTAATTATGTGGTCGATCAAATTTGAAAAATTATTAGATCCATTTACGGCGTAACCATTAATTACAACGTAGCTATTAGAGCTATGCCGTAACCTGCTGCATTTCAGCAACCAATTTACCACATAAAACGAGTCTATTAGACCTCGAATTCCATCCTCATGCAGTGAGAACCTACCAAGTAAGAAACATACAAAACCAACTAAATGAGTAAAGGAAATGAAATAAACTAAAAGGATAGGTCGGGTTGTCTCCTGATAAGTACTTTTTCTTTTTTAACGAGTCTTTAAGTTAGACTCACGCCTCCATCACAGGCTACTTGGACATCTTCAAACATGTCCAATCCTCTTGTCATCTTGGCTCTTACACCAAGATCTCCTCAACCTGTTCATAATTGCTCAACCTCCACACTAACAAACCCGTGCATTAAATGTATAATAACAATAAAACTGAGCAAAAGAAGAGGAGCACACATTAATGGCAAATACTTGACTCAGGAATAATACCACATGAATAAAAACATCAAGGTTGGCAATCTCAATACTTAGATACAGGCGACATTAGAAATTATTTTAAAGGTTCAAGCAATGCCCAAACTATTTTTGGTGTCTCAGACCTGGAAACCTAATATGTCATAAAAAGCACTACCAAGTTATGCCATAACCAAGTCTGAGATGAATTTTTTTATATTTCACACAAACAAGCACACAAGCATACATAAATGTCACACCCCGACTACGGCGGAAACACAAGAATGCAACATAATGATTTACATTGCTCAAGATACAAGATCATACCATACATGTTTACAAAGATCTAGTTTTACAATGATTCACAAGTTTACATTTTAGATCTGAAAGACTCAAGTCTCTAGATAAACACCCCTCGAGTGTACATCTAGTTCCCATTACTCCCGATTTATCTTGGTTGAAACACACCTAAAAATGATACTAAAAAAGGTCAACAATAATGTTGGTGAGATCGTAGGTTTGATAAAAACCCAGTCGTTGTGCCAATATTTCAAGTAGTGGACAATTGTGCAATATCACAGTGAATACATGCAACACATTCAATTACCAACCATAGCAACTCCATGCTATCTAAACCTCATCCATATGGACCATTTCCACGCAATGTCCTCAACTCTCAATTCACACGCACCTAAAGCCTACCAGCTGGAGCTATATATAGGGCGGAAGATCCTAAGTCCCACACAGAAGATCCACACAGAAAGTCCCACACATCATATTCTACTAAAACTCATGTCATTCACATAGAAGTCATATGCACATAACATTGTCCTAAAAAAACAAATCAACTTTGCACAGTACAGAAAAATCAGTTCAAAACAGATTTGAGTATCATTTTTCCCCAACGGAAAAGATTTAAAAAGTGGGGCTACGAGTACTAACCTCAACAGATGATATAAGCTGAACAAGACAATCTTTACCCAACGCACAACGGTACCCAGCCACGACCTATCATTAATTTCACCTTATTAACATTTTATACAAAGTTGTTTTATTGTACAAGCGTTCACATTCAAGTTTCACGAAAAGTTCTCATTCTTATATTTAAAATTTTTGGTATCATGGTTGTGTGGTAACTAAATAAAACAACTCGATGCACTTGGCTAAGACATCGATATCAACAACATAACATTCAGAACAGAACTCATACGAAACACTGTATAAGTAGAAATGTTCGTTTCTTACGGTTCAAAGGATCCGAGGGTGAATTCGACGAGAAAGTGCGTATTTGAAGTGACTAAGAAATCCAAAGATCGGAAAAATAAAGGATAAATAACTCCACAACGATCAAGTATATACGGTACTCGAAATAAAATAATAATATTTTATCATTTTTGTCTTCTTATCGGGCTAAAAGGGTAAGTATAAAACCTTGCCAATTTAATATGTCCAAGTTCGATTGTTTTAACCTTGACACTTAATGATTAATAAAAATCAAATGTATCCTTTTGTCGGATCGACAAGAAAACAGGTTTTTCACAATATCTTCTAAGTGTGACGCGTTTCATAAAATTTCGGCATGACCAGTTCGTTTGTAAGAGTTTTCCCAAGGTTTCAAACCTCAATTTCAATCACTTTCCACTTTCAACAATTTCACCACAAAACATCAAGTTTATAGTTCTCACGATGATCCATTTAAACAACATTTTCATTGACTACTCAAACCGTTTAGTTTACTCGGGTACAAACCTATTCCAAATTTCAAATAGTTAACACAAAAATCCAAGTGTCGTTTTAGTCCATTATATTATATGACCCTTACGGCTCATTAAAGTTTCTTAGTTAGCCCGATAAAGTTGACAAGTATAATACGATTACCTTATTGGGATTTTCGGCCCAATAAGCCCACTAGTATCTTTTAAGTTTCCAAATAGGTCCAAATAGTTCACCAATATTTAACCATAAAATAAAATTCTCTTTAGTTTCACCAAAATAAGTTGATAAGTTATAAAAAGGTATAAAGATCTCAAGTCAAAGAAATAAGTCGCGTAAAATAAGCTATGGCTTAATTATCCTTATTGGGCCGCGAGCCCAATAAGCTCGAAAGTTTACTAATAAGTTTAAAAATAGACCCGTCTGTATTAAAACCCCCTTTTTGTTCTTCAAATAAGCTTCAAACACGTTAGAAAATATCCGATACTATAAGTCGGGACCAATAAGCCTATAATAAGCTGAAGCTTATTATCCTTGTTGGCCGAATCCAAACTTAGGGCCGTTAAGACCATTAAACCAACGAATAAGCTCACAAAATAAGTCCGAACATAAAAATAAGCCCGATAATCAAGTAAGTTACGAAATAAGCTTCACAATAAGCATTTAGAACAAACCAAGACCCGAATAAGCAACGCACGAATAAGCCACACTCGATCTTAAGTGGGCAGAGACCAACATAAGCCCAAGTTTGGTTGGGTTTTGGGCTGAGACCAAAATAGAGGCCCATTAATCAAATAAGTAAAACCAAATTAGCCCGAAACCAAATGATCTACGAAATAAGCTCAACAATCTCGAAATAAGCCAAATAAGTCATGGGCTGAGCGCATGACTCCTTTTCTTAGTTCGTTACTTGGGCCAAGACACGCAACAAGCCCACAAACCAAAATAAGCCCACAAAGAGCTTATTTTTTAAGCTAGGTTATCAAATAAGCACGAGTAAACTCTAAGCAACAAAAGATTTTTACCACAACAACCATGATATTTAGATGACCACTTTTGTTTTCTTTCTTTTTGTCCACGTCAAACCAAACGCACCCTTATTAACTTTCGTTTTAAATTTTTAAGTTTCGATTTAAAATAAACGACTTGTACAACTAGTGTTATATCATCAAGTTAACCATAAAAGTACAACTATTTAAGAGTTTAGACAACTTACAAGAAAGGGTTTTCGGATGAGGTTAGAACTTGATAAACAACCCAAATGTTGTTTTTGATTACCCAAGGCTACTAGAAAATCAACTCTTGAATGTTCTTGACTCTTAAATCTTGATCAAAATTTGAAAATGGAATGTTTCTTGTGCCCTTGTGTTCGTCTGGATATCAAAACAGAGGAAAAGAGAGTATTTTTTGTTGTTTTGATTTTGAGACATGCAATGTGTGTGTGTTTCTTTGAAACATATAAAACAAAGAAGAGTGGGAAACATGGAAGCAACAAAATAGCCTTCTTGTTTCCTTTGGGACCACGAGTACAAGGGGTGGGAGAGTATCCCATGTTCTTTTGTCTCTTATCGGGATTTTAAAATGAGGCTAGTTTAAGTTTAACCGAAAACCTAAATTTCAAAATAAGAATGTTCATGATACTTAAACATGTTTTTTCATTTTAGACTCGTTCAAAATTTGTTTTCACTACCGATACTAGTTTTGATTAAATCTCACGAAAGCATTCGTTTCCCATAAATTAAAATCACAACTCACCGATTTACTTTCTAGACGAACATTACAAATAAATCATGAAATAACTTATTGATTAAGTTCATTTAATTAACCCAAGGTATTTATTATGATTTCCCGTTAACTGTCATGCCGATACGCGTTGCGTGACGATTTTCGCTGAACGCTGAAAAAAACTTTCTGGTAATCGTTAAAACGATAACCTAGATACTTCGATACCTAAAAGATGAATCAAAAGTGATTCATTTAATAAAATCAAGAATCTCAATACCCGGTTAAACCATAACCGTTTTAGTCAAAAGAAGCCAACCAAAGTTAACTTTTTAGTTTTCTTCGAGATAGCTGACAAGATCGAAAGACACAGATATATAATTGTAGTATGTTAAAAATACTAAAATTTGGGAAAGTTACCGATTATCACAGTCTAACCCCCTTAAAGGAATTTCGCCTCGAAATTCAGCTCAAGTCACCAACATATCGATAATGGGAGTTCAAATCCTTAACAAAAACGCACTGGTTCTTTTATCGGTTCAGTCTCTCAAGTGAGGTTTCTATTGATTCCTCTAGAGACTTAGTTTTCAAGTTCAGCTCCTACACTTCTCAGACGTACCTAGACCATAATTGAATGTCATGCTAGGTTCTTTCCACTATCTCCACAACCTTAATAGTTCTTTCTAACCTTTAATTTAAAGTCTCTTGGTCGGGTGTCCGGATATGATCCAGTCCGCGACTTGCCAACCAAACATTCTAAGGTATTCAACTGTATCCAGTTCCTCGGTTATTCTAGTCAACGTGATTAAGTTCTACCGAAGATGCATGTCCCACACATCACGACTTACGTGTTGCTCTTTCAAGGCAGTCTAAGGTTCGCTTATCAGAATCTGCTTAAACTCTTCCAAGTAGATTTTACTAGTTTCGAGTAACTCAGGATTCAACTAGGAAGATCATGATATCATTTAGAATCACGTTACTCAAAATTATATCAGGTTTCAATTCGTCTTACTACAAGTACGATCAAGTCTCCTTGTGACCTCGCAGTGTTTTATCTAACCACTCGTTTTTCTAACGTATAGTACAATATTGCAACTTGAATATCTTTCAAGTTCCACATGGAAGAAAGTGAAATGAAAGTGTACACGAGGTCTCACAAGTATGGAAATCCTATTCGAGGTGAGTAACGAGCCATGTCACGAATACGCATAGATAACGATGTACCCAAGCACCGAATGTATCAACTCATATAAGAAAAACATACTACCATCCATTGATTTTTCAATTTTTGTACAAAATCATCCTACTACTATCATAACTATGACTTTGATAAGAGTCAACTACCGACTGATCATAATCGGTTCATAAATACTACCACTGAGACTACTCAGTTTAGGCCTAACACTAACCGAAGCTACTCAGTTTAGTGATGTACAAAAGTCCTAACCAACCTCATTTGGTCTACTATCCTCTATGACTCCTCTCTTGCTCCAAAATGGTAACACGACCTCTCACCTTCTGAAGGTCACGCTGCATCGTGGTGTTCTGTACTAACAAATCATGAATCAACCTATGATCATCATATCTAGCTCGCCACATCTCTGCCCTCTAGGCATCAACATATCCTGCCCATAACTCCAAAGCCAACACTGGTCTCCATATAGCACCGAATGTCATTGTAGCCCTCTCCTGCTCTTGCTCCAGGATCCTAAGCCTGTAGCACTGAGAGAAGATCTCATCCCTAACCTCCCTCGACCTGGTATATAACTCTCTAAGATCCCTATCATAACCCTCAAACAATGTAGGTGGTAGTGCGTCTAAACGCCGTGTATGATCATGGAGTATGCTCCCGTGAAGCTCAAGCTGCGCCCCTACCTCTAAGAACTCATCCTTACCTACTGTTATAGTGGCTGCTGGGGTAGGAAATGCTGGGGATAATGGTGAAACTGGTAAAGAACCAGATGACCAGTTAGGTGAGGGTGGTGTCTGAACAGGTACATGAGCTGGTGGTATATCGACAGGAATGTCTGTATAAACTATGCCATCCACAGGATCCACTCATGTAGCACGAACCCGTGGCTTAGGTGTAGGAGTCTCCTCAACCCTCTGCTGCTCTAACATAGACCTAGAACTTTGTCCTATCACAAATGTACTAGGCACCGAGCCTTCTCCTAATGGCAACTCACGACGTCTCAATGCCTCATAACCAAGACTCAAAGGCTCTTCCGAGGCTGTATCCACAACTGGGACTGCCTGCTGCTGACCCTCAAGTTCAGCCTCCTCCTCTAAACCAGGACCTTCATCCTCTGAACCATGACCCCCGTCCTCTAAACCAGGACCCTCGTCCTCTGAACTCTCTCTCTCACTATCCGAATCCGAACTCTCATCCTCAGTGTCCTCTATAAGCTCTGATGTACCCTGATACCTCTTCCGTATGGGAAGGGTCAGATATGATGATGGTGATGATGTCTCGTAAGAGGATCTATACCTCTTACAAAATGAAGAGGGAGACAAAATAGCTGCCTCCGCTATTTGGGCTGACATGCCCGGAGATAAGGTCGGCTTAGTACGCACGGCCATACATGTGGTACTGCAGTAGTATGAAGCTCGGGTCAGAGTAGGTGATGTCTGAGCAAGTGGGTGATCAGGGGATAATCAGTGTGGTGGAATTTGATGGAGCAGAGTAGTGTGTGAGGAGTATCCTTGGTATCTGAAGGCTCATAAACCTCAAACTCTTTGTCTCAGAAGGGAGCCTCCTTTTGCTCAGACTCAGTGTCTATAGTAGTAGCATATGAGTATGTCTAACTATAAAGGTACAGATCATCTAGAAAAGAAAATAAATAAGGTGGAACGAGTAATGTGCATCAGGTAGTGGCTAGGGAATCTTTGTCTCCGTAAGATCCTTAAGGGGTCCGGACTCAGTGTCTGTATCAACTAAATGTGACTGCTATCTGAAGCACGTTTCTGATATTCTTGCTGCTTAAATTCTTGCTTAAGTTCTTTAGTATGTTTCTAGAGCACTTTTTGAAGTGAGTCTCTTAGACTTGATCCAAGAAACTCATTTACTGCAGGTGGAACTTAAGATCTGATTGATTCAATGATTACTATCGTATGATCAACTTGTTTAAGCTCTTTAACATCTTTCTCTAGTGTTGAGACCCTTTGCAATACAGCAGTAAGTGCTTCTGATAGAGGACCTAGAGCATCTGGAGTTTTGGTAGCTGGTAGCGGAGATGTTACTTGTCACACCCCCAAACGGGGCCTAGTCAGAAACACGTGTCCAGGGACGTGATGTCATAATACACATCACACAAGATACAAAGAATGACCTCTAAAGGTAAGTTTAAAATCCAACATCGTTATATAAATTAAAATAGTTAAAGTTTTACATAGGCCCAACGATAATATGCAGAAGCGAATAAAAGGTTTTAAAGTTTGACAACGATGTTAACATAGATAATAATAATTCTCGAAACTACTTCCTTCAAGTATTTTCTCGTTAACTTATCCATTGAGTCAGTTTCCTTCATTGGTAGGAACTGAGCAGACTTTGTGAGTCGGTCTACAATTACCCAAATTGTATCTTGACCAGACGTCGTCTTTGGCAGCTTAGTAACGAAATCCATAGTAATGTTTTTCTACTTCCATACTGGGATCATATGTTGAACCAATAAACTGGATGGTTTTTGGTATTCGGCCTTGACTTTGGCACAGGTCAAACATTTACTGACGTAGGTGGGAATCTCAGCCTTCATATTCGGCCACCAATACAGCTTCTTTAAATCTTGGTACATCTTGTCCGATCCAGGATGTACCAAATACTTTGACTTATGCGACTCATGTATAATCAGTTCCCTTAAATCACTTCGACAAGGTATCTAACTTCTCCCATTTAAGCACAACATTCCATTAGCACATGGCTTTAGATTCTTAATCACAGCACACAGATCTTCTGTTCCATAATTCTCCTCCTTTCTCGCCTCAACCTGAGCCTCTAAGATCTGCACAGAGAGGTTCAGCCTAATCGTCATAACCAAAGCTCGAACCCGTAGTGGCTTAAGCCGTTCCTTTCGGCTTAAGGCATCCGCCACCACGTTTGCTTATCCAGCTGAATAACGGTATTCTCGCAGGTTATAAATCACTCAACAACTCTAACATCTACGTTGTCTCATGTTCAACTCTTTCCGATCTAGAATATGTTACAAACTCTTGTGATCAGTGAACACAACGTCTCCACATTTTGAGAGCAAATACTACAGATCCAAGCTCTAAGTCATGTGTAGTGTAATTCTTCTCATGAATCTTAAGTTGGCATGACGTGTAGGCTATGACCTTCTCCCTTTGCATCACAACTGCACCCAATCCTTTACGAGAAGCATTACAGTAAACCATGAAGTTTTCACTACCTTTAGGTAAAGCCAAAATCGGTGCACTATACAACTTTTGCTTCAACAGTTGAAATGCAGCTTCTGCCTTTTCACTATAATCAAACTTCATGTTCTTTTAAGTCAGCTTCGTCATAGGTTTGGCAATTTTTGAGAAACCTTCGATAAATCGTTGGTAATAGCCAACAAGACCTAGAAATTGACGAATCTCTGTTAGAGTCTTGGGCGATGCCCAATCCTTGATTGACTCAATCTTAGATGGGTCCACGTGAATGCCTTCACTATAAATCACATATCCAAGAAACTGTACCTTTGATAGCCAAAATTTACACTTTGAAAACTTGGCATACAATTCCTCCTTCTTAAGCAACTCCAGGATTAACTTAAGGTGTTCTGCATGCTCTTCTTTGCTCTTGGAGTAGATCAAGATGTCATGAATAAAAACAATCATGAATTTATCTAAGTGTGGTTTACACACCCGTCTCATCAGATCTATGAATATTGCCGGTGCGTTGGTTAGTCTAAACGGCATGACTTGAAACTCATAGTGACCGTAGCGTGTCCTAAACATTATCTTTGGAATGTCGTCCTCTCGAACTCTGAGTTAGTGATAACCAGATCTTAGGTCGATCTTAGAATAGACTCTTGATCTTTGCAACTGATCAAACAGGTCGTCAATTCTCGGAAGTGGATATCGATTCTTCACAGTCAGCTTGTTCAGCTCACAGTAATCGATACATATCCGAAAAGATCTATATTTCTTCTTGACAAACAAGACCGGGGCTCCCCAGGGTGAGGAACTCGGTCTTATAAATCCTTCGTCAGAAAGTTCTTGCAGCTGAGTAGACAATTCTTGCAGTTCTGACGGTGCTAATCTATACGGGGCGCGTGCCACAGGTGCAGCACCAGGGACCAAGTCGATTTGGAATTCAACTTGTCGCGTACGCAGTAATCTAGGCAAGTCTTCTAGAAAAACCTCCAAAAAGTCCCGTACAGTCGGCACGTCCTCAAGTCGCTTCTCCTCTGACTCGTTCTCGATTTCCTTCTTCGTCACTTGTGCCAGAAAAATTGGGCAACCTCTCTTAATATATTTTTGAGTCCTAGTGCACGATATAATGCTCAACTTCGACTTTTCTCATTTTCCATCTCTATCACCTTGAACAATTAAAACTTCATCTCCAAAGGGAATTCACACAATCTTCTCATCATAAATGATCACCGCATGATGGTTTTCTAACCAATCCATGCCAATGATGACGTTAAAAGTACCAAGTTCTACTTGAATTAGGTCAATATTGAATGGGTGACCTAACAATCCTAACGTACAACCTCTAAGTATGGTATTAGTCTCAGAAATTCTCCCGTCGGCTAATTCAACAGCATAGCTAACGTCTAAAGTATCGGGGGTTATATCAAGCAAGGTACTAAAAGTAGTCAACACGAAACTTCTATTGGCACCCGAATCAAATATCATAGAAGCATAATGGTTATTAAGAAGAAACGTACCCTTGACGACATTGGAATCGGGGTTAGCTTCTCCTCCACCCAACACATATGCTTTTCCTCTTGCTTCACCAACTCCATTCTTGTTTCCAGCCTTATTTCCATGGTTTTGATCTTTCAGCTTTGGGCAATCACTCTTGTAGTGTCCTTGCCTTCCACACTCGAAACAAGTAAAAACTCTCTGATTTACTATTTGACCTCTCTAAGAAGAAGTAGCAGGACTTGTGACCTTACAATCCTAGGTCAAATGCCCAACCTTGTTGCACTTCCCACATCTCACAGTGCAAGGCCCTTCATGGAGAAGCTTACACTTGTTACAGAGAGGCAACGGTCCATTATATGGTTTTCTCTCATTGTTGCCAGCCGTATAAGCTCTTGCCACATTCTGACCTCCAACATTTAGCCTTTTGAATGGTGGCTGCTATCCACGGTTGTCTCTCTGATTGACCTCCAATCTCCTTTTGTTCTCAGCATTTTTCACAGCATGTCCCTTTAACTTTTGGTCCATTAAGTTGTTAGCAATTCGAACAGCATCTTGCAGTCTTGTAGGTTCAGCAGCAATTACATTCCCTTGGATGTTATCGGGGAGTCCTCCAATGAATTTATCAATCCGATCCTCCTCCTCTAGGACTATCTTAGTGCACATCATAGTCAACTCTTGAAATCTTTGAGTATAAGCAGTCAAATCATTGTTCTTCACAGTCAGATTCCATAGCTCAGATTCCATCTTTTGAATCTCATTTCTTGGGCAGTACACTTCAATCATTAGCTTCATGAGCTCTCTCCATGACATGGCAAATGCAGCCTCAGTCCCAATAGTCCTCTTATGTGAGTTCCACCAAGTTAGTTCACTGTTTAATAGTGTGCAAGTAGCATACTTGACTTGGTATTTCTCTAGACAATTGCTGATATGGAACACTGTTTCCATCTTCTCAAACCACCTTATCAACCCAACAACTCCTTCTGTTCCCTTAAAGTTGAGTGGTTGACACTTCATGAAGTCCTGATATGTGCATTCTCTAGCAACAAGTCTATCACCTCTACCATTCTCGTTTGGATTTCCATTTCTGCCATTTCCATTCTCACCATTTCCATTACCGCCATTTCCATTATCGCCGTCACTACCGTTCTGGCTTTGATTCTCAGCCTCGAGAGCATTGGCGGCACGGGTCGCCTCATGAGCAGCCAACGCTTCTTCCACACGTCGGTTAACGAGTTCTTCGATTGCTTCAGGGGTCATACCGGAGCGAGTGATAGTCATTGTTCTATATCACAAGACATAACGCACGGTAAGACTCGATACGAGATATAGCCACTATAAATGGTAAATAAGGTTTATATAGGAAAATACAATAGAACATGTTTTGCCAGAACAAGTAAATAACAATATAGATGAATACGCGAGAGAATCAAAACAAGCTTTTCATTTCATGAATAAAAGCATAATTCGGTTACAACCAATCCAAAATAGGTACATGATTTACGATTATTTCTACTGCTAACATCTAGACCTAACCATCAGTCTAATGTCCTACATGATCATGGTACTACTAGTCTAAGGGCGAAAACCCAAATGTCTCTCAACATACGACTCCAACCTCCTAAGTCTCCTTCGAGTATCATCACGATCCCTACGAACCTGACGAAACTCCTCCTGCGAAAGTGTCATGTGCCAACGAATACTGTCAATCTGATCTCTTTCTATACTCAACATGGCTCAAACCTTTAGGTACTCTAGTCTTAAACTCCCAATCCTCTCAACCAAACTAGCTCTCTCTCCACTAGCCACTAACTGACTAGCCTCCAACTGTCTCTGAGTGGTCTCAATCTCAGTAATCCTATCAATACGAACCTCTGACATGTAGTGAACTATATCATAAATAGTATCCTCAAGATCAAGAATACCTCCTCTAAAAGACTCAGAACTATCACCAATAGCCAATGGATCTACAACGATCTCCCTTGTGTCTGCCGCACTAGCCTCTGCCTCAATCTCCTCATCATCCTCCCTTACATCACTAGCAGCAATCTCAAATCCCATACCTACACCATCCTCAAGGCGTGCTACAACTCCCTTACTAACACCTACATCTGCAACAGCCTCTGCATCAACAATATCCACCTCTATATGCTCCTCTTTGCTATCCTCTGGTGAGTATGAATCTCTAAACCTCTACCAATAGCACAATGGCATCTAAGAGCACTATGTCTCTGCTCTGGTCATGACGCTCCTAGCCTCATGCGCTAAAACCTCAATCACTCGCTCCTCCTAATCAGAACCCTCAGATTAGATAATTCTATAAACTCTACATCCTCTACTCTCATCTCCTTTGTGTGGAGCTACCTACTCTCATCATTCATATATATTCCCCTCACATCATGCAACAGCTCTTCGTGCACGCCGTGGACGTATCCACCTTTATATGCGCCTCTTACCTGTATAACATCTAGTGAGTATGAATCTCAATACATCCTCTTGCGACGGTGGTAAAAGCGCGGTCTGATTCCGGTAGGAGTTAGGGATTTATCGCGTAGAACAAACTCATGATTAGGTGATCAGGTACCAATAGCAGTCAGCTCCTAAAGGGACCTACTCTCTTGCGGAGCATGGTTTACGACAGGAAGGTGAAGAAGATTTCCAACATCGATCCCTCTTAAAAGTTGAACCTAAGGATGACTTTGCATGATGTCTCGATCGGGTTGACAGTATAACCATGATGAAGTCATGATGCAGACCTCTTTCCCTCATAATCCTAAAGCGTCACTCATGCAGTCAGGTGGGAAGTCCTACGCAATACGTCGTGATCGATGAACAAATCTCGGTGGTGTCAAGATGTCCTATAACTAGCATCGGTTCGGTCGTATGGTTGGGTATGTCCGGATATAGGAATGAGTTCGTAAAAGGTTGAGAACTCGGAGTTGGAGTTGCTGAGAATGGGACGATCGGTTATAAATGATGCGATTACGGATCTCCATGCTACCTGTCTTTCTCCATTTCTCGCCAGGAAACGGTTCCATCTCTCTCCTGTGATTGTCTCAACAAACTACCCGCGGCCTATTGAGGTGCGTGCTCGATCAAGGATCGATCCGAAGGGAAATAGCCTATCACTGGGTTGTCGGGTCAAGAATCTCGGCTGGTATTGCCTACGGGCATAGCCCGGGTGACGGCATTACAGTCGTACAGTCGGACTCATAGTGATGGTGTAGTGAATATGGCCTCTTGCATGGTCTCTGTCTCCTAGTAGGTCTCGAACTAACATCAGCACATCGGCTCGTTCTGATGCATGCCGAGGCACATACGAGAGGGATGATATACTGGTGTAACACCAATGGCAGTTCTGGTACGGGAGGTAAAGGCATTATCCTCTCACTCTCGATAGGTAGATCAGGAATAGTTAAGAACAGATGCATAAATCGCCACTAAGATTTCAAGTACCTCCCGGTTGGTTGAGCAACGACATGAGACTAATATCCCCGCCCTCGGTGTAATTAGAGGGTCACGCCTAGGGAACCAATAGGAAACCTCAGGAGATTAATACTCAGGATAATAGCACCTCAAAAGAGAATTTCACTTAGTTTGCTGAGCGGGCGCACATTGAGAGTCGATACGCGTCTCCTTTCAGTCCGGAATCAGACACATAGAATAAATGATAGGGAGCTCCTAGCCCCATGGACATGCTCACCAAGAGCACACAACGAGTTTACATTAAATCTCTTTATATGATAGCACAATATTTGCGACGTGTGCAGCAAGTGCAAGTATTGTAATAGAAGCATGATGCAAAATAGATATCGACCAATAATGAATCATAGTAATTCCTGCGGCTCATAATCGATATTCAGATGCAATCAGTAGTTTCTTAATGTTTATGTTATATAAACGCTATTAGTATATAGAATCATATATGTCATGAGCAGGTTAAAAGCACCACTAGGATCACAATATGTTATAGGCACCCAGCTCTACGCACCCATATACTCTCAGATATACGCCATGTCGCGCGCCGCGCCGCCCCGTCCTAATAGACCTTAGGCTGTTGGATACCAATGTCGCTCACACCACTTCCTCCACAATGAGTAGCACTAGTACAGAATATCACGTCGTCCCAGGCGGGTGTCGTCTCATAGATACACATCACCACAGTTACAAAGAACGACATTATAGGGTGCACGTCCTTATCAAAATCCAAAACATACGTAGCATTACTTAAATGTAGTTACGTTTTACAATAGGACATGGATAATTATGCGGAAGCGAAACATTAAAAAGGTCCTTAAACGTTTAACATTTGGATGTTCAAAATAGATAATAATTAATTCTCGAAAATCGGTCCTAATGCATAAGAAGGCCGCAAGACACCAACAGAACGCACAGCAAAATGAATCATATAGCCTACCGCGGAACCTGAGAGTAATAAAACTATGTCTAAAAGAGCTCACATTTAAAGTTTTGACGTGAATTCTATTGGTTTTTGAATTTAGAATAAAAAGTGGATACCTCACCAGAAGATTTACAAGTACGTACGTTTGTGTACAGTATCAGTCTATAGGAGATACAACTCTTACATGCAAAAGGGAAATTTGAGATTCTGTTGCAAATAGAAGTCATGACACCGACTACAGCTCTTCAATTCTAAAGGGAAGCAAGATTCATATACAATAATGAATTACTGTGCTCTCTCAAAGGTATCTGACCAAGATCACTCTCCTTGAAATCCGACATGGCCTAGTATTAATACGTTCTATCAGGGAGCCACAGTGGGTAGTGGAAAGCGTACCACGGATAGGGTGATTATTCGTGCCCCAAATAGATCTCTTTATACTAACAATTTACGGCGAACGTTGTATCATTTAGTGCCAGTTCAGTCTCGGTTAAGAATTGCACAGTTCATGATAATTTGGGACATAATATTGTGGTTCTTTTCGCTATACTCTCAGGCTACATGTAATCCTGGTTAAAAGGAAACGTTCATAATTATACTTATTGCTTATAGTTGTGGCCCCCAATAAAACCATGCAAGGTGTTCTTCTCGAGACCCTCAAAATAGTTAAAAGTAAAAGTAGTAAAACACTAACGTTCGGTGGGAAGCTTATGAATCACCTTAGCCCCAATATGTAGCAACATGACTACAACTCTACGCGCGCAGATAGTAAAAGAAGATTATAGAATATCTTGCCGCGACCTGGATAATTTAGAATAAGCATCTCAGAAAAATACACGGGGCACGTTACATATGCACTAGGAATTGCACAATAATGCATTCATCACAAAAAATTCCATGTCGTGTTTCGCTCGTTGTTTTGATGCTCTCGCCACGCCTCCTGAGCTCTGCTCGAGAAAAAACAATACTCCATATTAGTTTTTCGTTTAAGTTATCTCGGTCGTTTTAACTCAAAAATTTCCTATTTTTTATTAAGACTTTTCTATTTTTTAAGAGAAAATTGTTTTCTAGTGTTTTGCAAAAGTCTTAACTTACAGTCCCGCCTACTATTTGTATTCAACGTTTTAACATTATTTTATATAGACACACGCTAAAGAATCCTTATCATTTCTCAACGTTGACTTCTAAGTCCGTTCTCCCGACCTGAAACTTTACCAAATTACTATTGTTTTAGTAACTTTTTATCCGCTTTTCCTAAAATACTCCAGTTTAACGAGCGCTCTCTTTAAACGATACTATCAGAATAGGTCGTTGAGATTAAGATAGACTATATGTTTCGTTAGTGTTTAGAACAGTCATAAATGTTGACAGTGTCCAAAAACCCAATTTATTATTCAATCAGCAAAAATCCTATTTCATTACGGTTTTGTAGAAAAATGTTTTTGAGTTTTCCCTCCCCTTCGGCACCATAACTGGCGTTTTAAGTATGATGTTTAATGTGCGAATATATGAAAATAGTTCTTATTTCAAACAGCTATTCCTAAAACTACTTTCAACCCCAAAATGCAATCATTTTTAGGTTTGATCAAAACCCAAACACCATTTCAGTATCAGCAAGCATTTTTGTCAAAAACGCAACCAAAAAATCCACCCAAAACTTCGTTATCGTACCTACTCTACATTTCAAACAAACCTAACAAAACCACACCTAGTAAAACCTAATCCCTCAATGCTATTATTGGCACACTCCTCATTCTCCCTAAGAACATAATATAAAACTAGTGAAAACAAAGTTAGTAGCATATTATTTAAGAACTCTTGTTTTATAACTTTTAAAATGAAAACACAAATAACTGTAGATGTAAGATCTTGAACCTATAAGAGAAGAAAATAATCAATCATTCATAAGAAAAGATTCAAGATCACTTATGAAGAATGAAGAACAAGTAGAGAAATCAACAAGATCTATACCCCAAATATAGATCTTATAAAACCCACCAACAAATCTTGAAACCTCTAACTTAGATCCTTTGATGAGAAAAACCTTTTAAACCAAAATACCAATATTCAAAACCACCTTAGATGTTCTTAAAGAAGAAATTTACCTAAATGCTTGGATTATGCACGAAAGACAAAGATAATGAAAACCTAAGAGGGTGTTTGTTGCTTAGTGCGCTTGAGAGAGAGGGAAAAGATGAGATGTTGAAAGTTTGATGAGGCTTGGGAAAATGTTATGGAAACCTTTTAGTGTGTGTTATAATGGGGTATTTATAGGCCAATGGAAGGTTTAGGGTTTCATGGTTTTAAGTATCAAGTGACCAACACACACCAAAGGTGGCACTCGTGGCACCTTTGCTCGGCCGAACATAGCCACAAGGACCATTACGGTTCAAATTTTTGGATCATGGTTCAAATTTTTGGATCATAGTTCCTATTAGATGCATAAGTTAGTCTTGAGTTTGTCAAATTAAGTCAAAATGTGTAAGTATCACATGATCTTATCTAACTTGAGAAAATGTGCATGAGAAGGACCCTCTCATGTGTCACTTTCATGCACACATGCATGGGATTTTCAAAAGATGTTCTTGCATTTAATTTCAAGACTTATGGTGCATTTGGTTTTGGTTTAGGGCTCGGCCGCTTTTAATTAAGGGGGGTAATATGAACGAATTTTAGACTTCATGACAGGCGATGGCGTATAACTAACGTTTACACGACAAAGATTTCGGGTTTCGGGCGTGTTCCGTAGAGTCAAACGCGAAAAATGCAATTTAAATGTTAAGACATAAAAATAAATACCGGGAGTGATCGTAAACTACGACACACTTAGAAAAGATAAAATAATTCATATAATATCTAAACTAATCAAAATCCGAATTCGGAACGCGTCCGATGATGTTTTTCAGATTTACACGGGTTAACTTCTCGGTAAACTGCCGAATTCAAACGTAACGTATAAAAGTCAAAGATAATGATCGGAAAAGTTTAAAAATATTGACCTAAAATTTTAGGGGTGTGACAATTACGAAGGTGAAATTGACAAAGAGGATGATGAAGTTATAGAGTTCGAGGATGGTGTGACGTGAGGCTGAAGGGAGTCTAACTTAAAGACTCTCACAAAAACAAAAGTGATTCCCGAGAGACAACTCGGAATGTAATTTTCAATTTCTTATCGAGTCTGTCTTTCCAAACTGTCTATACGGCGTATCCAAACCCCATGGATACGGCGTATTGACTATCTGGATGTTATCCAGTCCTTTACTTTTCTGCACTTTTGAACTTTATTGTCAGATTATCAATACGGCGTATTCATGAATATGATACGGCTTATTTGATATTTTGACCCGTATTTGGTACTTTTTACAGGTTTTTCAATACAGCGTATCTTGGGGAATGGATACGGCGTATCGAATCCTTGTACAGTTTTAGGTTTTAATTTCGAGTCTAACCAACGAATACACGGAGATAAAATTGCATTTGTTTTATGAGAATTTATGCATGACCTCGCTGGAAAGAAATCGACATTGGCGGAGTATTTATAAATCTGGAAATCTTAAAGTATTGGAATCTTGAAATCTCAAGACGACTGTTCAACACATTCTTGCTCATTAAATCTACATGGAGAATCTACCGAGCAAAATATCAGGGGAGTTTCTCATTCTAATTCTTTTAATTCTCGTTTTTTATGTTTTATCTATACAACGAGAACGTTGTATAATTCAAGTGGGTGGATGGGAATTAGAATGTATACTTGTCCTATTTTTCACATAAAATGCTTAAATTATGCTCAAATTTAAAAAAAATTCAAGCATACTTTTATGAAATTACTTGTTACATAACCTGCACACAATAACCCTTATTAGATATTATGAGGATTTAACCTTATCCGTTTCCAAATGTTTACCCAAATTCCATAAAATATGAGTGTGCCGGTGATGTTGTAGACTTTAGAACTTGGCTTGGTATATCTATTCGGAGCCACAATAATGCGGTACTGGATTTCGATGGAGTAACTTGTTTAAATTGGTTAAAATTCTAGGTACCACCCAAAGAGCCTTTTATATGTTGCTTTTATTAAATTAAACTACACTGGTTAGTTAAATCCTGTATAAACCCTTTGTTTACTCTCATCTTAAGAGTAAAATACCCCTAGAAAAAACGATGGGATAGAGCAATCCTTTAGGAAAACACCAATAACTGTTTCGTTTACTCCTATTACCACCTTAGCCTTCCTGTTAGATTATGTAAAATTCTATCTCAGTGTTTAGTTGCTTAATGTGTATGTATGTATTTCCCGAGTCTGTGTAAATTTTCTATCTTTGTGTCCGGTTGTGGAATAAATTTGCAAATTTTGCAAATGGGAATGTATATAAGTAGCAAAGAACGCATGGTATTTTTAACCACGCCAATTATTGGTAGGTCCGAAGAATGAAGAATTATCAAAGGAATTATCCCGGAGTTATTTATGATCGTAAGACTGGTGGAATTACACCGAGTTTGTAGTTAGGTTATGAAAAAAGAATTAGGAAAAATGAACAAAAAATGGAGGGAAGGTTTTGATATAATCGTTTCGCAAGAGCTTAGACCGAAGGAATTTATGAAGGATCGATTATTGGTTGATATATCTTATAAGTCAACGATCTAGAGTATTGTATAAAGTGGTAGGAGAGCGCCCAACTTGTCTGTGTTAAAATTATGTAAAGATTGTTTTTTAGAAGATTCTGAAGTTGACCGTTCGGAACGCCAAGCAAGTAGTTGTTGTTTTTGATCTATGATAAGAGTTTGTAATATAGTTGTGTCTTTATATTGTAATGGGACGAGAAAAATGAGTCTAGCCAACTTATATCTTAGACTTTATCCTATTTGCTTCATAATTTTATTTAACAAACCAATTTATTTCCTTCTATCATTAACCATGTGTTTTACAGAATGAGGATGTGATCGAGATGCATGTCTTTTCTGTCTTGAGGGCCATGTATGCAGTCTATTGCTTGTTGGTTTATTACAATTGGTATGTTGAAAGTTTGAAGATCCTCACCTTATATCATGTCTTCATCTAAACCTTGGTTTAAACTTGAATGAGGATGGTGATCGAAACACAATGTTATTCCGTCATTACGGCCATGTATGTGTGCTTTAGCTGCCTTGTTAGTGTGGTAGTTTTGGTGAAAGATTGTAGAATCATCAACCCTAAGCCTTATAATAAAAACCCATTTTACCTTTATAAACTTACTCCTTAGCTTTAGTGGTGGAGATGTGTATCAGACTAGTTATGATAGAATACTCGTCACGACCAATCAATTGAGCGAAGTAGTTATATGTTACCATATAGATTAGTTGAGTGATTTGAGTGTTTTCATCTTCTTATTTCGTGAATACTTGAGGACAAGTAGGATTCAAGTGGGGGGATATTTGATGACATCAAATAACGTCACTTTTATAGCATCATTTTATCCCAATGAAAAAACATTTGTATAATTTATTGCAACGAATTGTTTAACTTAATTGTTTGTATTTGAGATTGGAGTAATTAAGGGATAGGTACTTGGTGTATGATGAGCAAAAAGGCACGCATTCTAGAGCTTAAACGAAGATATTTGAAGATACTGACTCTGACATCGTATATGGTGTATCCATTAAGAAAGATACGATGTATCCGTGCCTACACTTCACAAGAAACAACAAAGAATTGAAGATCTATACGCCGTATCCAAGAGAACTTTATACGCCGTATTCAATATAAAGTATAATAAATATTACTGGGAAAATATCAACATCTTAGGGTTCCTTGTTACTCGCCAAGAAATCCCTATTACATCGTATCCCCACTCATTGCCTGATACGCGTATTGATCCCTTTTTTGACTCCTATAATTACAAACCCTAACTCAATTGTTGAATGCTTTTGATACCAAGTATGATTTTTAGAAGATCTTGAAGCCAATGATGAAGGTCTCTAAAGTGGTTTAAACAAAGGGAAACTCTGTACTCTTACCTCCTATAACGCGTAACGGTTAGCATTATGTTTAATCGTTCGATCTATGATGTTGTATGGATTGTTACACTGACTATCGGCTTAATACCTTTTAGGTATTAGCATGTTTTATGATAATTTAATGTTTTGATTTGTTTTATATCGATTGTTTTTTATTCGTTGCATATTGATTATGTTTATTACTTCATACCCGTTTATGTGCTTAATTATGTGTTTTCCCTATCATTCAATTGGGTTTAGTCCTACATATTAAGCGTTTGCAACTTTCGAGTGTTGGTTGGGCGTAGGCTTAAGAGTCTGGGACTAGAAACATATAATGCTTTATTATCTAGCTAGGAATACTAGGATTGCAATAGAAAGCATGTTTCGCTCTTATGGTTTAAGTGGATCGACTAAGCGTGTGAGTCTTAGGAATTACACAGATAACTCCTATTTCCGTAAGGTCAGTTATCGTGGGCTGGGGTAGTACGTATTCTGAATTTTCATTAAGCAGTAAATTGGTAAAGCCTCCATGAGCTATGATTCAATATAACCAACCAATCTCGTTTCCTAGGATAGGATTCTAATCAAACGGTGTGAGCGTTTATGCGAGATGTTTAGGTTAATTGTGAAAGGATTAACTAGCGACAAACCTCGAGTCTAAGGAGACGAATCCACTACTTTGGAATGTTATACACCAACGAATTAATACAATCATTGCACGAATAGATTAAATCAAGGCATATTATTAGATTAAACTGGCTTTTTCCTAAGATTTGACCTCTTCCCTATCTTTTGTTAATCACTTGTGCGTTATTTGTTATCACCTAGATAGTTAGAACTAAACTCGTGCCAGTCTCTCAGGCTGAAAACCCCCCTCTTTGCATTAGTTTAGGTTTAATTCGATTTAATTAGAATAATTAGGTTAGATTAGTACTAAACGCCCTAGGTAAATTAAAATACCGATAGAATTAAGAGTTAACTTCCACTCTCAGTGATCGACACCCTACTTACCACGAAACTACCACGACCGGGTACACTGCCCTTTAGAGTCTTGTTTTTAGGTATAGTCGGCATAAAATAAATAGTAAAACTTGATACATAAATAACACCTACACGACGACACCATCAGTTTCAAATATGCTACATATGTTCCTTAATTTCTTTTGGTTGGACTTTATGTTTATTTAGATATGAAATACTTTGCCTTGTTATTGCTTAAAGTATTTTAATTTAAACTATCATTCATTTGTACAGTTATTGTTAGAAAATATGACACATGTTAGCCACAAAATATAGTCACAGGGTACCCGCCGCCGCATTGCGCGAATACCCTGCTATGTGTGATATAAAAAATAGGTTAAACGAGAACTGGTTATAATTTCTAGCCAAACTTTCACCTTTATCTCCACTTGGCATCTAGAGTTGCATCTTCATATAGTACTACCAATTCAAAACTAGCTTTACATGTGTCTATATTGTATGTGTTATGCACTACAAAAAAGTATATAACATTTTTTTGTCTTTCCTATTAATAGTTAAACACAGTTTTTTATCAGTTTCATATTTTTTATCAGTTTAATACCATTGACTTGTTAAATTTTATATTTTATGTTTCGTACTTTTAGTTTTGTAGTTTAATAATCAACTTATACAAATTCTACAACTAAGAACTTGTAGTCCAATGGTTGGGTTGTTCTCTTCTCTTCTCACTTGAACATGGGTTTGAGTTCCATGGTGACAAAATTATATAAATAAATAAATAAACAAACTGAAAAACCATAAAGGTATAAATGGTGTTTTAAGAGGGTCTTAACAACCTATCCCTATGCACTTATCTCTATCTCTACTACTGTATAAAGCATTTAGGACTTTTAAAATTACAAGTCTTAAAATTTTTAAAGGATCAAAACATTTTTTATTAAAGATGGTCCTAAAATCTAAAGTAATATGTATTAGTTTTGATGCATGGTTATAGTAACAACCCAATTCATTCTGGAAATTAAATGTGTGGAAACTAGAAGGGGGGGTTGAATAGTTTACAGGTTCTTTTTCATTTTTCAAAGTTTGCTTTCAAAAATGTTTAGATTCGAGTTGTATGTTTAATCAACCAACAATATGAACAAACAATTACTATTTAAACTATGCCTAAATAACAATAGCAATAATAAGTAAAGAGATAAGGAAAGAACAATCAACAAGTCGCCAAGATTTAATTTAATGGTTCGGCTCACGAAGATCCGCTTCCGCCTACTCCCACTCCCCGAGTATCCTACTCGAGATTTCATATATGTCAACAAGGCTCACTTTAGGCGGATATACAATGTTCTTTATACGTCGCTCTTGTTATTTTCCAACACTAAGGCTTATAAATTGTCGAGTACTAATCTTAGCTAGAACAATATAACACTTCACAAGTGTCTTAAACACTCACAAGATCTACATAATCGGATCTACATAATATCTGAACTACACAAATACACAAGACAAATACAATAGAGATTTGGAACTTAGAAGAAGAGATGAGAGAAGAGATGAGAGATCAACACTTCGTTTCTTGCGCCGCAGAGATCAGAGTGTTCTTCTCTTGCACTGATAGAGAGGAAGATTGGGGATGAAGAAGAAAAGATGAGATCACTTGAAGACAAGATCTAAGAATGTTAGTGTATCATATTTTTCGTGAGAGAAAGAAGAGAGAGAGAAAGGAACTGAAAATTTTCGTTGCAAAGAGGAATTATTTTGCGCTGAAAAGGAGCAGTATTTATAGGACTAAGGACAAATCCCAAAACGGTCACTGGGAGGCGGTCCCAACGGCCCCTATATATCTTGGGGCGGTTGGCGCCAGGCCTATAAGGGGGTCGCCCCTAGACTTCGCTCTTGTTTTTGTCTATTTTGTGAAGGTGAAAGGTTGTATTGACTATGGAACCTGCTCATCTTGGCCGGGGGATTATTGAAAGTCTCAAATTTCTAAGTTTTTATAAGAAACTTTTCTTATAATTAGAAAATATTTTGTAAATGTATTTTTTGAGGAAAATAGTTTTGTAGAATTAAAAAGTGAGGATTAAGAGAAGAAATTATTTTTCTTGATCACTAATCATGCTTAATTATTTTGTTTATTCATACTCTTAAGTGTATCATAGATCTTTTATAAGAAATTTCAACCTTAATAATTTAGTGAACGTTTATTGTTTATCGTAACGGTTTTTGACAGTTTGTTATTATCAAAACTAATGAGAGGTCAAAAAATAAAATAACGGTTTTTAGACATTATTGTATTAACAACTCCCTCCTTTTTTGATGGATGGACAAAATATAAACTCATTTTAAATAAAATTGAAAGGTTCAAATTATTAATAAGTTTTGTTCCATTTCTCCCCCCTTTTTGTCGAATCCAAAATGGATAATCGTCGAATTGTAGAGGTGAGAAAGAAATCGACGATATCAAGACTCCCCCTTGATGTGTTTCTCAAAATAAGGCAAGGTTAGTTGCTCAAGGCTACAACCAATAAGAGGGCATCGATTATAATGAAACTTAAGCCCCGATTGCTAGACTTGAATCTATTATGATATTATTATCCTATGCCTTAGATTTTAAATTATTCCAAATGGATGTAAAAAGTGCATTCCTAAACGGTTTTATCAATGAGGAGGTTCATACGTTGGACACAAACATCCAGGATTTATGATTTCGAAAACCGGATATGTTTATTAAAATTAAAGTAAGCTTATATGGGTCTTAAAACGCACCAAGGCTTGGTAATGATAGATTTAAAAGCTATTTCTTAGCTTATAAATTGATTTTAAAATGGGATATGGTAGATAACACTCCGTGTACTTAGGAATGAAAGTTCAAATCTCATTCATTGTTACATATATGTCGATGGATCCATTATATTCGGTTTGGACTTGTCAAGACATGTGTCGATGAATTTGCCAACAATCATGCTGAGAACGTTCGAGGAGGACGACAGTGATGGGTGAACTTAACTTCTTTCTTGATTACAAATTTAACAAAAATGGAAAGACGGTATTTCTTTAATCAATCTAAGTATATTAAAAGAATGCTAGACCAATTTGGTCTAGAAGATTCTAAACCAATGAAAAACCCCTCATGTTATTTAATACTTAAACTCCCCATGAAGTATGACGATGTGTGAGTCTTAGGTAGATAATACCAAGTATCGAGGCAATGATAGGTAGTTTATTTATACCTAATGGCAGTCGGAGCCCGGTATCATGTTTACGTGTCTGCCTTCATTTGTGCCCGCTTTCAAGCAGGCTCTCCAAAACCTCTCACCTTGAAGCGGTTAATGTTCTTCCCGCTACATTAAGTTCACTATGCACTTAGGATTAGGGTATCACTAAGGGACCGGCATAGAAAGTAGTATATGTTTTGGTTTGTTTTTTGTATTTTTGTTACCGACTTTCTGATCATGCGGGGAGATTATGTGAACCGAAAAGAGCTGACTAGCGGTATTTGTTCGTTAGTGGGATGTTGTTTGACATCTTGGTTCGCTAAGAAACAAACTCTCTTCGCTATAATCCACTACCGAATCCGAATGTAAGCGCTGGAAAAGGCTTGTCAACAAGCACTATGGATGAAACAAGCTCTCATCGCTCGACGTACGACTCTCAACGACTCGTTCCCATCATGTGCCGGGAAAACAAAGGCCGCGGATTTGACCTTAGCAACAAACCCGGTCCTGCCACATTCTCTCATACCTCTCAAACACAATCGAAATCCGGTCACCACGCTTTCATTCGCGATTAAAGTCCAGACCGGACTTCTCAATCGAAAAAGTGCCGTTCGTCGACAACATCATCGACATCCTTACTAAACCCCTTAAACGTGAATCGTTTAACTATCTACGTCTTGGTTTAGGAATGATGGGAATCACTCTCTATATAAACCTTATGTGGTCCCGCTTCTACTTCTTCTGAGTTTCGATTCTAGTCCTGTTCACTCCGTGCTCATGACAATTAGAATTACTTTCATCCGAATTACTTTAAGCAACTTTAGAATTCGCGAAATGCAAATTAAAATTTCACTCCTCTTTGTTAAATTTTTGTCAAAAAACCTAAATCAAAAACCCTTTACTGAGGGCGGCCCCCATATAGGCGGCCCCCCAATATATTTGGGACCGCCAGGAGGAGATATGGGAACGCCCATCAGCAGACAGTATATATGGAAACACTTTAAACAAAAATTTTCAAAACACAAAAACAAACACTCCTTTATCTGTTGCCATTGACGAACACACACAAAAACCCACCAAAACTCAAATCTAACCATTAAAACATCAATTGAAGATCAAATCAACACCAATAATCAATCCTAACATCACAAAGATCATCAATTGTAAGTCATTTCATCTATTTTCTTTCAATTTGAGTTTAGGGTTCATGATGAACACAAAAATCAAAATTGGGAATTTTTTATTTTTCTTTCAATTTTGTACAATTAAGACTACTAGGATACAATGTACAACTAATATGCTTCCCGTAGATGTAGGATTTGCATACATTAGTATGATTAAACGAAAAATTGATTTTGAACAAAAAAAAAAACCCCAATTTTATTTTAATCATCACGTTTAGGAACACAATAAAAATTGTTGTTATGCATTGTAATAATACAACCTAAAAATGTTTGCAAACCACATGCATAATGATCTCATGAACAAATTTCGAGATACATAACTCATATGTGTTTTTTGACTTGTTTGGAAAAATCAAATTAAGGAGCGTTTGGGTTAACTCTTAGGATTTTATTTCTAGGTCGAGTTAATCGTTACTCCACATTTGTTGCATATAGGCACACACTAGGCACTAACTCAAAACATAAAAACAAGTATAAATGATTAATATATGGGCTTGTTCATGATCTTCTAGGTAACAATGCCTCGAGCTACCGGTCTAGATCATCAAAAGACAAGAAACTACATACCCTTAATATCAAATGAGTTTAGTCAACCTTTGCTAAACACAATGGCAAATCTTGAAAAATGATATTTTCATGAGGGAAGGGTTGTAAGTCCAAACTTCGAAAATATGAGTCATATTCGTGCTAAGTTTGAGTCAATCGGCTTTGATTGTTTGTTAGACATTAACGAACAAATTGTACCTCGTTTTGTTCTTGAGTTTTATTGTCAACTCACTTTTACCAATAATCCTAAGGGTCAATTTGTTGTCAACTTTGTCATTCAAAATAAGTCATTCTCCCTCACTCTTGAGGAATTCGGTCAAATTTTAAAAATTCTATTCAAAGGTCAAGCCTCTACCACCGAAATGTGGTCTCTTGACCATTTGTCAGTAAGTGTTCCAAGTAAAGGTCTTTATAAAACTAAACCTCCATCTCCAAGAGTCATTAAGTCTCTTATCCAAATTCCACGACAAGGTCAAGAAACTCGTACCAAAAACAAGAAAACCATTGTCGTAGGTGAAAACGAAATTTTAACCCGAGAGATTCAAACTCATATGAAACCTTGGGTTGAGATTATTTGTAAAAACGCCATTTGTCTAGGAGGACATAGGGATCATGTCTCCGCTTATCTTTGTCACATGATTTATTGCATTGAGACATCCACTCCTTATAACCTAGCATTTTTCATTCTCAAAAGAATGGAAATGACTCGATTCAAGCCAAAGGAACTCTTACCATATGGAATGCTCTTGACTAGGTTATTCAAACATGTAGTTTCTGTCTCTCCTGAGCTAGCTTTTGATCATTATCTCACAAATGATCGAGCCATGCATCCGCTCGCTCCTCATTATGAGCGAAAGACACGAGCGGATCGGGGTAAGAAAAGACCTCGTGAGTCAAATGCTAGCTCTTCCTCCTCCACTCTAAATCATCCATCATCATCTCATCTATTGGATGATTTCATTGATGAAAATGATGATGAATCTTGTCATTCCAATCCTTCCTCTCCGTCTTAAAACATCTCTTCCTCGTCAAATGATGTGTCTAGAGTCCATCAAAACCCTCCTCATAAAAGTCATTACTTGAACATCTATCTCTCTGAAACCATTAATCTTCAAACTCAACAAAGAGATGCTCACCAGGAAGGGTTAAGGTCAATTGGACAAGCTCTCAAGAACATGATGGGTAGAAATCGGAAATGAACATGTTGGCACAACTACTATGAAACTATTATTATTATTATTATTATTATTATTATTATTATTATCATCGTCTCTCTTGTTTAATACATTATATCTTTCTATTATTAGG
>BQNB010074676.1:0-18981 GCA_026074375.1 Tanacetum coccineum | reverse complement strand
GACTTTTTGGTCGTTCTATATATATCTTGTGTTATTGATCTATGAAGTAACACGCCCCGGACCCTTATTCCGCTGCGACCCAATTTGGGGGTGTTACATATTTTATTATATCATTTTATGTTAGTGATTTCTAATATACTCAATCACATTTATTATAATCATTGTCTGCGCAGAAGGAATGACCCACATGGTATATATTTGTGCTATAGTTTGTAAACTCTGGCCTTATGTTTCATAGTAATTTTTTTCTTTTCTGTATTTGTAGGAAGAAAGAATATGCAAAGGGTGGAGTCCGGTTCTCATCTTGACCGACAAAGTAAAAAATCAGCAATACTTATATTATTCTTCTACGTAGTCAAATCATTTTTTGATATGTGCAAATAATCTTGGGTACCATTGCCAATACTTATAACAATGGATAGAATTTATAGACGGGATGGTCTTTATATGGTCTTTACATTTTGCTTTTACATAGTAGGTGTTTAATAAGTGCCTTTAGGAACTGATTATTGAACATCTATTATCATTTTAAGATAATGTCACCCTAATAGCTTTATAAAACTATTCCTTTTATAAATGCCAATTCAAGTAGCAATCTGGTAAGAACACGAGAACATGCCCTCTTATTAGTTGCGCACAATTTGGACAAGCAGGTTGAGTTTACATATGATTATCTTGCTTAGCATGTGCAAAGAGTATTCGAAGGAATTTGATTCATTATCTTACATGAAGAGTATTGGACTTGGTTCAAAGAAGGTTCAAAGACATCTAATTATTGAATACGTTTATCTCATATCATTGTTTTTATTGATTTTTCATTTTTGAATTATTAAAGATATATGGATGATCAAGGTGATTATTGTCAATGGAATGATATTGGGTGAATGATAATGATTCATTCGAAACCAAGGTTGAAAAAATCATGAATCATTAGCCGGCAGTCGACCACCTTGTAGCTAGTAACCGGTCTAGACGTGATTAATCGCCGATTAATCAGAATGGCATTTCTGAAAAAATATGGGTATTTTTGACAAGTTTTGTGTATTTTTGGCGAGAGTTTTAGGTAGGGGTGGCAATTCAGGTTGGGTTTGGGTTGGCGGGTTCAGGTTAGCAGGTTGGCGGGTCAGCAAACCTCAACCCGAACCTGACCCATTTAAATAATCAGGTCAGCTATGTCAACCCTAACTTGTTTACACATAACCCGAACCTGACATATTTAACCTGTATATATACTTGAGTTGGCGGGTTAAATATGTTACACGGATTGAATAGGTTAAACGTTTGGGTTGGCCCATTAACCTGTTTTATATACAAAAGTTGACACATTACACGGGTTAAACAGGTTAAACGGGTTTATGGGTTGACCCGTTTAACCTATTTAACACATATAATAAAATATAAATAATTTTTAATTAAAAAAATCTTAAACGGGTTGGCGAGTCGACCCAATTAATTAATTCACAACCCGAACCTAACCTGTTTAATAAATGGCTCATATGGGTCGACCCAAACCCGACCCAAAATCTATTAGACTCAACTCGAACCTGTTAATTTTCGTGTCAGTTTCAGGTAGGGTTTTGTGTCGGGTCAGAAATTGCCACCCCTAGTTTTAGGTACTTCTAACAATATTAGAAGGTTTTCGACAAGTTTGACCACCATTGATCGTTGTAGACCATGGTTGATCTATTTGTTTGACCCTGTTACATAAATCGGCAAGGTCGATGGCCTTGTAGCACCTAGGCGGCGATTAATCGGTCTTGTAGACCTTGTTTTGCAACACAGTTCGAAACCAACACAACTAAAACAAAAAATAGAAAGTAAGTTGGCCATTGCTTCATGAATCTCGTAAGGTGTCATTTAAAATCGTTTCATTTTCCAAGTTTTTCCTTGCCATGATTATCAACTGGTTTTGATAACAAAAGGTTAAGAAGGTTTTGGTTTTAGACGTTTGTAACTATATACCATTGACTTTGAAATATATAAAATATTAATTTGACTCCTGATCGATGCTATTAAATACAGGATGGGGTATGGGAACTAAATGAGTATTAAAAAAACTACCAACATAATGAATAATGTGTGGGTTAGGTAAATGGATCAAATTGGGTTTGAATTGAAACTTTGAAAGAGATTATTTTTGTACGGGTTGGGTTGGTTGGAGGCACACATACTTTTTCGTCCATATTATATACTCCAATAGGAAGCATTTTTTTTGTGTGCATTCATCGGCCTTCTTGAACCAGGTCAATATGGGTTGGGTTGGTCGGGTTAAGTAATACTCTATGTCATAAGGATTCCAGACAAAATGGGCAAATTCAGAATTATTATTAATTACATGAATATTTGATGATGGATTCTATCTGACGATTAGGGAACTAGAGTGTTCGTGTACGGCCAGGTATTAATCATCTCAAATTCTTAAGAACAACATATCCATCTGATTAAAACCATGTATCTAAATACCCTTTAACCAGTTTGTAGACCAGTACATTTACTGCCCACTTTATCTACAAACATAGGCACTCTCTATTATAACTTTCTTAAAATATTGCTACTACTATAAAATTTAATTCTATGTTTCTTAAGGTCTTGATTTTAGTTTTGGAAACTACTCTTTTTTAAAGTATTTGGCAAAGGTATAAAGAATATGCTATTTTTCAACCGGGTAGAAACAAAGAACATGAGAAGAATATGCTTGACACCCCATTCCTTAAACACCCTCATGACTTGAGTAGTATTCAACACTTTGAGACTCATGAATATAAGTATATAACAACTATATTATTGCATTAATAATATGGAACACAAAAACACTTGGAAAACTTTTGACATATTTATGTATTAGCTAAAATATTTGATTTTACTCATTTAATTCATGATAGAAAAACCATATTCCAAACATGTGCATTTCAGTATGCTCTTTTATATTTTTAATATGCAATTGCTCAAACTATTATTGCTTGCTATAGAATTTACACGCCTTAGAAAAATAAAAAATAAATAATCTCTTGACTAAACAGTTGAGTTCATTTAAAAGCTGGAGAAACAAGAGGAAGAATATTATATGCATAAAGCAGTTCCCTGAATAAAAACGAAGTTCACAAAAGGATTAAGTAGATAATGTTACATGGTGCATCTTTATGCTTACTGAAGGAAAATTCATCATTGGAATTAGTTTGTGAGGATATGAATCCTATATAACCATCATTACTGCAGTTTGTTAAGCCGGATGTGTGCAAAAAAGTAGAGATCGAGATATATATTCTTTTTGAAATAGTGCAACACATAATGCTAGGACACAATATGCTTACTTGCAAGGCCAATTATAAAAGAAAGCTAGAATTGTGGTTTAGCAAGTTGAGAGCCTGTGAGAATTTTATGAATCAGTTTTGGGTGTTCCATGTCCTATGATTATATGAAGTGATGATTTTGTTTTAGCTACAAACAGAAATTGTATGCTACTTCATATGTTTAAAATATATGTTCTTAAAGGTGTAAATATTTACACTTAATCTTACTTATACTCATGTTACTTATAATATTTTCTTACTGTGGCATTTTGATCTTACATATACACTCATGTTACATACGTAGTATTATTTTTGCTTACTACAACATTTATGGCTGATGCGGGAAATAATTTTTGTAAAGAAATGCTATTATTAACCACTAAAGTAGAACAAGTGACATCATTTAGCGAAGATGTTATTAAACTTATAAACTTTGTGACACAGATAAGCATCATTTAGAAGTGTACTCACTAGAAAGAGAAATTGCTACGCGCTAATATTTACTTTTGATTAAGTGTACATATATTTTTCATAAGTCTTAACAACTTGAAGCAAATGTAGAACGTGCGAGATCATATATATGACACATTGATCATTTATCAATACTGATCAATTGATAATGTGGTGGTATAAATTGTATTACCCTCAAAATAGCACGTATATAAAAACTTCCATCGGGTGAGTTCATTGTTTGATCATAATATTCAAGAACATCAGTGGATATTAACATAACTTCATAGACTTATAATCAACTTAATTTATAAAATTCGAGACAAATCAAGCAGTTTCAATCTAATAGACAACCAAAAATACATAATTAAATTTTTTAGAAAAGACCTCGTGCATGCACGGGGTATTATAACTAGTAACAAATTAAAACAAAATATAAATTAATTACGCAGTACATATTATCTTTAATATAACCCACTTTTCAGTATCTTCTTTTCTTCATCTTCTCTTTTCTTTTTACTTCAACCTTTATTAAAAGAACATCACAATGAGGTCTTGCTGAAATGAAAATATGGTAAGTTCATCACATATAAATTAGAGTTATAAAACATGAAAGTAAGAAGTCTTATTGAACATACCAGACTAGTGGGATCTTGCCCATTGTTGAGGTGGAATCGACTTCAACTGGTCCTTGTTTGCTCTCTTGAGTTCTTCCATGTTTATGTTAAACAATGAAATTATGGTAGCAATAGCACTCCTCCATAACAGATCCTTTTAATTGTTTTCCTCTCCATTGTAACTTCATGTTGTCATAAACATGCTTCAAGCAATACCTATGTTCTGCACATGGGAACATCTCTGTCAATGCACGTATAATCCCTTAAATCAATTAAATGAGTTAAGTACTTTTATACAACATAAGCAGTTGAATATCTTTTATAGAACAAACTGTTATAAGAAGGTTTACCTTTTGCCTGTCTTTAACAAATGCAAAGTTTGAGTTCCTAAACAAGTTCAAATCATCTCCAAGGCATTTAAGAAACTATAGCCAAGATTGTATTGTTTCAAACTTTACAACTGCATAAGCCAATGGATATGTTCCCTTATTTAGATCTACCCCTACTGCTATTAAGATTTGACAAGGAAATGGTCTAGACATAAAGCATGTGTCAAGTCCTAATAGATCTCTTTGTCAAGCTTGAATCCACTTTTCAAGGCCCCAAACAAACATAGATTCTTTTGAACCTTCTTGTCTCACTATCAACATGAAAGTTCCTTTCCACATCAACCTTCACAGTTATATGTAGGTTGTTTTATTACAAGTCTAACCCATGTTGTCTCAACTAGGCATATGTTTTGTGTAATCACCAATCACCTTTTCATGTGCTATTTGTTTTGCCCTAAACACTTTCTGTTTTGAAACTCCTAATTCATACTTTTTTGTAATTGATCTTTAAGAGTAGAAAAGGGTATCTTAGGGTTTGGTTTGATGGTTTGCTCTTACCCTCTCCTAATAATACTTAGTCAAGACATTTAGACGTAGACACAATACTATATGACAACTACTCTCTATGGGAGTTATCACTATTATTATGTGAAATAAAAGGATAACATAGCGGATCCGCTTATGAAAGACTTAACCATAGAGTTAGTTAACAAGTCGTTATGGATTTTTTAGAAGAGTTTATGGATGTTTCAGGGTTGGTTTCAAGTATCACTAAAAGCATCGTTTTCTTTTGCAATGTACGGGATCACGCTAAAACCTTAATTTTTCAACTTATGCCATTCGAAAAGGTTCTCTTCCGATAAAGTATTTGGGAGTGTCTCTCATATCTTTACACCTTCTCTATAAAGATTGCAAGATCCTTGTGGAACGTGTTATGAAATGAGTAGGAGATTGGAAGAACAAATGGCTTTCATTTGCAGGGAGTTTGCAAGTAGTCCATTTTGTTTTGTCATCCATGCAGGTATATTGGGTGTTCATTTTTATTCTCCTGGCTGGTCTTATTCATGACATTGAGCGGTAATTTTAAAGGATCAACCCTAGAGAGGGAAAATATTCATATTAAATAATTAAAATAAGTAGATAAAAATGAAGTAGAAAAACTCAATTTCCAAATGAACAAATTCAAACTTGAAAGAAGAACAAGGGGAAAAGAGATTGATCAAGAAAGATCTATGTTTCGTATTGTAAGATCATGATTAGATCCACATATGTTTGGTAAAGAGAATAATCTTCTCCTTTAAGAATAATAAAAAATGGAAAATGTTCAATCAAAAAATGAAAACGTGACGTAATTAGTCCAAGTTACTCTTCGGGACGGAGTAGAAGAGGGGAGGGGATTCTTGAATGCAGAAAATGATCCAATAACATGAACGAGGAGCCGTATGAGGTGAAAATAGCATGTACAGTTCTGTAGAGTGGCAGTAAGGGTGTCTTATCTCTTAATGTTTTCACTATCACCCAAAAAAATGAAACTCTGCCTTCTTCTCTATGAAGGAATGAGTCATCTAAATAACGAGTCACCATTTTTTATGGTATCAACGAGAAATGAGGCATGGAAAGCTAAAATGGCTTAGGGGGATATGTGTCTTCCTAAGTTTGAAGGTGGTATAGGCATCCGTTGTTTAGAAACTTTTAATATCACATTGATGACGTCGCATATATGGAAGCTCTTAACAAACAAGGAGTCTTTGTGGTTTCGATGAACTCATGCCTATAAGTCGAAAGATAAGAGTTTTTGAGATGTGCGTTTAGCTGCTAACGTTAGTTGCGTGGTACTGTTGGTCCTTCTTAGTTAGTGAATGATAACTACAACGTTATTATGAACTAACTTATGACAAGTAAATGACGTAAGATATTAGTTATTTAAAAAGGTTTTGTGTAAACAACTATAACAAATAAGTACAAGACACAAAACTAACTTTTCAACTTTTATCCCTTATTATTAAGACTTATACCCCATTGTATGCGGAACTACAATAGGGATTGAATGACAATGGATGTGTGTGATCTCCTCACTAATAACTTTGCATAATCCTAAAGTGTATGCAAAGCTAACTACTATGCTAACCAACTGAGCTTGCTCAGGGACTTAGTAGATTTGGAGGAATAGATGTGTGTTTGTGAAAAATATGACTTTAAGTGCACAAACTTAACTTTTACTCATTTACAAGAGTTCTATTTAGGGGTAAAGGGTTTCCCTGATAAATGTATTACACGGGCCCTTTACAAGAGTTTTATTTAGGGGTAAAGGGTTTCCCTTAACTTTAAGTACAAAAGGTGTAGGTGAGGTCCTACACCCCAGCCTATTACATGGGCAACGACATGAGTTTGACAAAACTAAACTCATGAACAAGCTTCAGAAAACTACTAACCAAAACACTAAATAAGAATGAAACAACCATTCTTATTACTATAAAAGAAAAAAGCAAAAATAGTTTTCTTTACCAAAGCCATCAAGATGGCAACCAAAGCTCCTAAAAAGAAAAGTCTCATAAAGAGAAGCGTATAATAATCATAGTTCATTATTTTTTTTAGTAGCGTCTTCCAAAAGTCTCATCAAGAGTTCTATTTACACTACTTAGGTAGAGACACACCCGTATGGGTGTAGAACGCTTTGTCCAAGATCTTTATTATAATCTCCATTCTAATTATGGGACACAAGCGTTTTATAATATTAGTGCTTGACACTAATCTTGTTTTATACTCTTTTCAAAATAGTTGGCTTCATGAGATAAGAGTTTAGACTTATCAGCTTTCAAACTATCCTGCCTATTCTTCAGTCTCTTGTCATCAGGGTCTTCTAGTTGTTGGAGATAGTATGGGGCTCAGTGAGTCTATTGTCACAACTCACTAAACCTATTATATTCTTCTTTAGCTCTGGGTTTATTCACTGAGTACCGCCTTACTAAATGCTAGAGTCTTTCTTGTAGACTCAGGCTGTGCATCTTGAAGATAACTCACTGATAACATCAAATATTTAACACTTTTTAGTGGTAAAATACCCCCTAAAATACCTACAAATGTTTCACTAACACTCAAAAATGAGACATTTTTTGTTAATTTGTAGTTTTTAGGTAAAATGCAGGAAAGTGACAAGAAATAAGGGAAAAAGGACTTAAAGTGTAAAATCAGAAGGATGTTACGGTGTAACGCTAAAAATGGTTACACCGTAACATAAATTAACCAAGTACGAAGATCAAGGAAGCATGTTACGGCATAACGACATATCAAAAAGTTACGCCGTAACCCTATATTAGAAGGAAATCTTGACAGAGTATTGTTACAGCGTAACACCTTATCTAGTTACGCTGTAACCATGAAGATCCTCAAATTAGAAATGAAGATCACATATATACGGAAATTACATGAAGGTTATGGCGTAATACCATATCTAGTTACGCCATAACAACTGCTTAAATACGGAATGCCATGTAAGTTAGTTATGGCGTAACACCATTATTGGTTGCGCCGTAACAGGTTCGACTAATATAAATAAAGGCCTCATTCAAGCTAATCCAACATCACTTCCTCCACAGCCAATTAGAGAGGCAACCACAGGCATCTCACCTTTGAAGAACACCAGCTGAAGTCCAAGGGAGATCACATCTAACTTACTTATTGTATTTAATCGTTCAAAAGTGAATCCTGTAAGAATTGAGAGTTTTCAATATATGATTTCTTCTATCTCTTATTGTGTTACCTTTACCATGAGCGGCTAAGCACTTTAAGTGCTGGCCTAGTTATAAATTTACTATTGTTATGATTGTTTCCTGTTAAATTACGGTTTTACTGGATATTCCTTGACTATCATGTAACCCTGAGCTTTGGTAGTACGGGTGGTTTAGACCTAGCTAACCCCATTAATAGACTATCTTGTCACGGTGAGATCCAATGGGTACTAGGGAGGATCACTAACTCTTTACCTGGTGTAGGAATCGACTAGTCACCGAACTTATCACTCGATACTTAAAAAACACAGGAACTCTTTTAATGGGTTAATAATCTTAATAGGTTATTTGATATGTTTTATGATTAGATAGGATTAATCACAAAAACCTAGATAACCTACCTCCTAGATGACTTGGGACTGATTCAGAATCACAGGGTGTATAAGATAGACTGTATATGTACATTCAAGTCTATCGACCGTTGAAACCACTGATGAAACCATAGTTTAACATTGCACAGGAATGCATTGTCATAGCAATAGTAATGAAGTAACTAGGCTAGCATGTTTTCTCTCTTGATATCTTCAAAGCTTTTAATTTCTTGCATTTATTGTTTGTTATTTATTTCAATTCAAATCAATCAAAACCACTTTCAACTAGTGACACTTTCAAATTAAGACTAATAAATATTTAGCTCTTGGAACGACCTTGGATTTGCCATAACTATACTACTCACGATTGGGTTCTCTGCCCATTAGTGCATTTGTAAGGTGAAACAAGTTTTATAAATTTACAACTTGCACAAAATATTTCTTTAAAAGAAAATACGCATCAAGTTTTTGGCGCCGCTGCCGAGGAGCTAATAAATAGAATTAATTTAAAATTTTCATTATTTCTCTGCTTTTTTCTAAAATCTATACACGCATGAACTATGGCTGGAGTTGACATCAACACGCTTACCTTGGAACAATGCTTAGCATTGTCACGAGATAACCAGACACCGAGCGTGGTTAAACCTGAAATCGAAGGCAATGTCAATTTCAAAATCAAGAGCCAATTCATGAGTGAATTGAGGGAAGATACTTTCTTTGGAAACAAGGACGAAGATGCTCATGATCACATTGATCGGGTCCTCAGCATCGTTGGCTTATTTAATATACCCAGAGTTTCTAAGGACGCAGTCATGCTCTATGTTTTTCCCTTCACACTTACCAGAACCGCAAACAGATGGGTGGACAGACTCGCCCAGGGACTACCAACACTTGGGATCTCCTCAAGAAGGCCTTTATTCAAAGGTATTTCCCACCTTCCATGACCACAAAACAGCTTGAAGATATTCACAACTTCAAGCAAGAAGAAGACAAATCATTATATCAAGCCTGGGAACAGTATAATAACCTGCTATATAAGTGCCCTACTCATGACATTAACAGTCATCAAAAGGTAAACATTTTCTATAAGGGTTTGAGCACTATGAACCGTCAATTGCTTGATTTACAAGGACCTATCCCCAAAATAAGACCATTCAAAGCTCTCACAGCAATTCAAACCATGGCTGATCACTCTCAGAAATGGCACGACGGTACCACAAGCAGGAAAGTGGAAAGCAGTAATAGTAGTGATGGACTAGTTGCTTTAGTTAATAAGTTGGATAACCTGGGAAGAGATATGAAAAAACTTAAGGAAGTGTTCATGCAATCCAAGTCAGATGCCAAATCTGTGAAGGACCTCACCTCGACAAATATTGTCCCCTCGATGAGGAAGTTAAGCAAGTATAAGAGGTGAGATATGGAGAAC
This sequence comes from Tanacetum coccineum, assembly GCA_026074375.1. Taxonomy (NCBI): domain Eukaryota; kingdom Viridiplantae; phylum Streptophyta; class Magnoliopsida; order Asterales; family Asteraceae; genus Tanacetum; species Tanacetum coccineum. The sequence continues at coordinate 8,770 of BQNB010074676.1, read as the reverse complement.
TTGGACGAACAATGCCTTTTAAAGGAAGCAATAGAGGAAAATTTCATGTAGGACCACCTGGATACTACACTAAGAGTGATAACCGTTTACCATATGGTGAAAAAAGACAGAGCTTAAAAGAATTATTAGCTAAACATCAAGAGGAGTCTGCATGAAGAAGTACTAAATTAGAGGTGTGGATTAAGAAGCTTCAAGAAAATGCTGAGATTAATACTAGGAACCAAAACACCTCACTCAAAAATTTAGAGGTACAGATCGAACAATTAACCATGGAAATTCGTTCTAATAAGGCCCTTGAACATGTTAAAATAATTACTGCTAATCAAGAAATGTTCGGGCTCGACAAACTCCATAGATTATCCTTTATATCAGATATTAAAAATAAGACTGTTGAAGTTTTACAACACCAACTGCCACATAAGGAGTTAAACCCAGGAAACTTCACATTCCCCTGCATGGTCGGTAAATTTAATTTTTATGCAATAGCTAACTTAGGTGCTAGTATTAATGTAATGCCTAGGAGTATGTTTGAGCACTTGCAACATACCAATTTAAGGAAAACAAATATGCTCTATGAAATGGCAGATATGTCTAAAAAGGCACCCTTAGAAATAGTCAAAAACATTTTAGTTAAGATTGGTAAATTCTTATTCCTTTTTAATGTCGTAATCATCAACAACACTCCTTCATAAATTACAATTCTAGGAAGACCCTTTTTGGCTACCATCCATGCAGAAATTGATGTCTTCGCTGGAAAAATATCTCTAGGTATTGACGGAAGTAGAATAAGCTTTAAATTGATGAGAAACAATAATATGCATATGAATCTGAGTGAAAGAATTTTCATGATTAGACCCTAATCGCTTATACAGAGTAATAATCAGATCAATTACAAAGAATTAAGAAACTGGGACAATAAGTCCCCTAACTTAGGTGATCAGGAACCTAAGAAACAGAAAATTGAATTAGATAAGAATGTTCCTAAGGCACACTTTTGTAACCTTATAAAACAAAACATCATGGAAAAAATCAAAATTTGGCCATCCTATGACCCTGATAAAAAATTGTGTGATGGTGGGGCAGAAATATATGGGTATCTAAAACTAGAAATTTGAGGTTTTGGTACTGCAGCCATGATAGTGAGAGAAGAAATATAAAAGGTAAAGGATTATGCTTTTCTGATTTCCTCTTAGCTAAATACGGAAAAAGACAAACCGATACCTTGATTTGGGACAGTAGGTATGCTAAATGGTATGATATTAGTCCCTCATCTGATGCATCTTCTCAAGAATCAAGCAACCCGAGACCTAGAGATTATACCTTTAGGGTATGGACTATGATTAAGGTTGGGCATACTGACGTAAGTGAACCTGTGAAGAAAGCACTTTTAAAATTATGGTTAATTGATTGTTTCCAAGATAACTCGGCCTATGAAAAAAAACTCACTCATAGGAGCTTTGATGATTACAAGTAGGAATTCAATTTAGAAATCGATAATTTAGCAGATGAGTATGAACTTGGAATAGGAAAGAAGGGATACATTCTAGATCATATCTGGGAATATTGTAACCAAGTGCGTAATAAAAATTATGAATGGCACAACTATGAGTTTGAAAATAAAGAATGTGATGATATGGGAATAGAAGATAAAGAGTATCATCTACCCGAAGTACAAGTTGAAACATTTGAAGTCAAGAAATACTCATTTAATGGTGGAAAAATCTTTATCAGTGTTACTAAAGACTTGGATAATGCTTTACCTCACGGGAGAAAGAACGGATCTAAGTTTAAAGAGATGATCCAAAATGAAGTAGCAAGCAACAAGACGTAAAATGTGGATGAGTCTAACTTAAAGACTCGTTAATAAACAAAAGTGCTTGTCGGGAGACAATCCAACCTTTATTTAATGAAATTTCCCTTTGCATTAGTCAGTTTGCATGTTTTTACTTTGTTTTGTAGGATCCAGGAGCTAGGAGGCAATTATCGAGACCGGCTTAACTTTTAAATCATGTGGTAACTTGCTGAATCTGCAGCAGTTACGGCGTAACACCTAGAGTTTACGCCATAACCATTATTGTTACGACGTAATTCGTTTTATGGTTACACCATAACAAACTTAAAAACTTAAATTTTTTACCACTTGATTACGACGTAACCACCAAGGTTACGCCGTAACCCGTTTTGAATTCATAAAAATTTAAGTTTTAAACATGTATAAACCTTGTATACGTAAATAGACTTTGTGGGTATGTTCTCTAGAAGCCCTCACGAGACTAAACTCGTCCACTTGGGCCACTAAGCGGTTTAAAAGGCTTGTTGCATATGCTAAATGCAACCATGATTCCTATGAAAGTAAGTTAGGATTGTATTATTTGTACATTTCTCTAGAATGATTTTATGCTTTAGTTTGTTTTTGTGATCACAGGGGATTAAGAGCTTGCGAGAAGACGGAGATAATCTGAAGATCTTCGCTAAATTTCAAAATCTCAAAGCAATGCTCAGGGAGTTTCTTGTCTTAATTCTACTCTTTTCTTGTTATTTTCATTTCCTAAATTTACAATAGGGACATTGTATAAATCAAGTAGGGGGACGGGAGTAGAATTAATACTTGACGTATGTTTTACCTTCGATTTTCTAGTTTTTCTTAAAAATTATGCCAAATTTAAATTTTTGACAAATTTTTCATAAATAACTAGAATTAATCTTTGCCGAATGCACATTATCCTTTATTATTACTTGGGGAGATTTAAGCCTAATATTCCGTTTCTATCGTATTATTCAAAAATCCACCAAAATATTAAGTGTGCCGGTAGTATTGTTGACTTTAGAACTTGGCATGTACATCATTTCGAGACCTAATTGATTAGCAGGAATAGATAGTTCGAGAAGGTAACACTTAGGAAATTACCTAAATAGCCTATATGTGTGCGTTTCTCGACTTGTTACACTGACTTGTCGACCTCTCGTGATAAAACCCTTCTGTTGGACTTTGTATTTAGTGCAAGATACCCCTAGATCACCCTTGTTAAACCAATCTATGTTTTCACCTAATGTTATATGTTTCGTTACAACATTTCGCCTAGCCTACCCTATAGTCTTTATTTTTCTCTATATTGAAATTTCTGGTTACTTAAATCTATGGTTCAGCGGAATGGGAACGAAGATTATATGCTTTCATGGAAGACCAATCAGTTATGATCTATAAAACCCCCTGTATCACCACTTTTGACGTTGTTCATCTTAAATGGGGGGTGTACGTATAATATCAGATGTTATAGGGGCAATAATTAAATATATAAACTCCTGTAGCATTTGTATATTTATCAAGAAGAAAATGAAGAAAAGAGGGCGACCGCTCAAAATATAAAGATGGTAATACTTATGAAGAATGGAGCTAATAGCCCATTAATTGAAGATCAGATTTTCAAACTTAAACTCTTGGACCGATGGATAGACAGTGGCTGGTTATGACAACCTTAGATTACTTTAGACTATTTATTTTGTGTTTTTATATTAACAACCATTAAATGTGTATCCCATGTCTATCCTAACCCTTTATCACCCTTTAAAAACCATATTACCCATGTTGCCTTCAAGAATTATTTAGACTCTAACTTTATCTGGTGTAGATTTGTGTACTTTCCAATCCTATGATAGAATACATGCTATGTCTATGCAATAGAGCGATCACCCTGAAAATGAAACACTTAGACTAGTGGGGAGCTGAGTGACTTTTTATCCCCATTTTGTGAGGTGTTCGGCTTTGATGTTTTCTAACATAAGAGTTATATGAATTCATTTCTTGAAGTTATTCTCGAGAAATCTTTTTATGAAATTTTCTAACAGGTTCTACTTGAGGGCAAGCAGAAGTGAGTGGGGGGATATTTGATAACATCAAATATTTAACACTTTTTAGTGGTAAAATACCCCCCAAAATACCTACAAATGTTTCACTAACACTCAAAAATGAGACATTTTCTGTTAATTTATAGTTTTCAGTTAAAATGCAAGAAAGTGGCAAGAAACAAGGGAAAAGGGACTTAAAGTGTAAAATCTAAAGGATGTTACAACGTAACGCTAAAAATGGTTACACCGTAACATAAATTAAGCAAGTACGAAGATCAAGGAAGTTTGTTACGACGTAACGACATATCTAGTTACGTCGTAACCCTATATTTGGAAGGAAATCTTAACAAAGTATTGTTATGGCGTAACACCTTATCCGGTTATGTCGTAACCATGAAGATCCTCAAATTAGAAATGAAAATCACGTACATATGGAAGTTATATGAAGGTTATGGTGTAACACCATATTTGGTTACGCCATAACAGCTGCTTAAATATGGAATGCCGTGTAAGTTGGTTACGGTGTAACACCATTATTGGTTGCGCTGTAACAGGTTTGACTACTATAAATAAAGGCCTCATTTAAGCTAATCCAACATCACTTCCTCCACAGCCAATTAGAGAGGCGACCACAGGCATCCTACCTTCAAAGAACACCAACTGGAGTCCAAGAGAGATCACATCTAACTTACTTATTGTATTTAATCGTTCAAAAGTAAATCCTGTAAGAATTATGAGTTTTCAATATATGATTTCTTCTATCTCTTATTGTGTTACCTTTTCCATGAGTGGCTAAGCACTTTAAGTGCTGGCCTAGTTATGAATTTACTATTGTTATGATTGTTTCCTGTTAAATTATGGTTTCACTAGATATTATTTGACTATCATGTAACCTTGGGCTTTGGTAGTACGGGTGGTTTGGACCTAGATTGCCCCATTAATAAACTATCTTGTCATGGTAGGATCCAATAGGTACTAGGGAGGATCACTAACTCTTTACTTGGTGTAGGAATCGACTAGTCACCGCACTTATCACTCGATACTTAAAAAGCATAGGAACTCTTTTAATAGGTTAATAATCTTAATAAGTTTGTTTTAGGAATAGTTGGGATTAATCACTGCAACCTAGATAACCTACCTCCCAGATGACTTGGGACTAATTTGGAATCGCAAGGTGTATAGGATAGACTGTATATGTACATTCAAGTCTATCGACCTTTGAAACCACTAATGAAACCATAGTTTAACATTGCACAAGAATGCGTTGTCATAGAAATAGTTATGAAGTAACTAGGGCAACACGTTTTCTCTCTTGATATCTTCAAAGCTTTTAATTTCTTGCATTTACTTTTTTGTTATTTATTTCAATTCAAATCAACCAAAACCATTTTCAACTAGTGACACTTTCAAATTAAGATTAATAACTATTTAGCTCCTGGGACGACCTCGTATTTACCACAACTACACTACTCACGATTGGGTTTTTTGCCCGTTAGTGTGTTTATAAGGTGAAACGAGTTTTATAAATTTAAAACTTGCATAAAATATTTCTTTAAAAGAAAATATGCATCACTCACTGAGTGACTTTTCACTCAGTGACCTTGAATTGTTAAAGGATATTTACACTTAGGTTATTCTATATTCAAATCCTAAGTGAAAGATCAGTGGGCAATGAAATTAGCCTAACAGTCTCCCCCATATTTAGATATAAATATAGCCTAAGTGTTTTTTAGTGTGAGTGAGTAAATACAGCTTCTTCTTACATCGAGTCTAGAAAGAAATTAAGGGATACTTGTAACAAGTGTACTTCATTAATTCGATTACAGGATCCTATCATCTATCACAAAAGACAATACAAAGAAAATCATAGGAGTTCTCGGTCCATGTGGTATCCTAATGCTTCTAGCTTCACTTTCTTGGATTTTATCTTCTCTTAGTCACGTTGTTCAGCAATGAGTTTCCTCAGTTTCATACTGAACCTTGCATTTTCAGGAGACTTGACCATAGATGCAGCTACTAGATATGACACAAGAGCTTCCATCTCTACTTTGTTGATGTCACTCCATCTTTGAAATGCTTGGTCACCAAACTCATCAGTGAAGAAGATTCCTTACTTAGGTTCTTCGATGACCATGTTGTTGACAAACAGGACATTTTTAGAGGGAGCTTGATTGCATTCCAATCCAGGAATTCTTACTTCAGGTTCTAGTTCCATATGCTTCCTCTTTCTTCCTGAGGTTTGAGATGAGGCTTGTTTAGGGACTGGAGCAGGAAGAGCATATTTAATACTAAGTTCCTTAGAGATCTTCCATAACCTATCATACATTCAACCTAGAGAGTTCATCAAGTCTTTTACCATTTCATTTTTCTTTTTGGGAATAATTTCCATCAACTTATCCAATTCAGAGATACCAAAATCACCAAAGAGGCAAGGGTTGTGAACATCAAAAATTTTCCTATCATTACCTATGTGGACTGTTGGTATGTGTTTAATTACACATACCTTTTACCTTTAAAAACGAGCTAAAATAACCAAAAACGGACTTAAAATGCCAAATATACGCTTGTTTTGCTAATTGTATTGTGCAGGAACGGAAATTTAAGAAAAGGACGAAAAACGAAGCCAAAACGACAAAACCGGACACGGAATGGAAAAGCAGGAAAAAGACAAAGTCCAGTCAAACAAAAAGCCTGAAAAAGTCAACCCAAGTCAACCCCGAAGCCAAAAAGTCAAGAAAAATAAGTTTGAGGGTTAAATTTGTTAAAACCCTAAACTTATTTAAAGAAGAAAACAAGAGAAAAGAAGAGAAGGGCTTAAACTGCCAATTTGGCAAAGTTATACTCCAAGGGCCGAAACTGCCAAGGCTCCATTCTTTTAATACACCAAGGACGAGTGGTGCAAAGGATCTTATAACCCTTGGGGGGTTGTTTTGCCAAAACCCAAAACCCTTTAACACACAAGGACCATGGGTGCAACACCCCTTATAACAATGAGGGGCCAAGAGTTAAGATCAATGTAGACCCAACATTTGTCATAGACCCAATGAACCAATTCTGGCCACTCATTTTTTCATCAAAAATAAAAAAACTCATTTTCCACCTCTTTTTTAAAAATAAAATATCTTACAAACGGTAAATCGTCACACGACAAAAAATACACCATCGCGACGAGTATTTTTTTATCTTTCAGTAGACGGGTGACACGATATACTTTCGAGAAACTTTTTTTCGATTTTTTTTTCAGTCACGAATTGCGAAAATCATATATGATTCGTATAACGAATCATATATGATTCGTATAACGGATCATATATGATTTCATAAAATCATATATGATTTCATAAAATCATATATGATTTGTGATTCCGACAAACTTTTTTCAATTTTGTTTCAGTCACGAATTGCGAAAATCATATATGATTCGTATGACGAATCATATATGATTCGTACAACGAATCATATATGATTTCATAAAATCATATATGATTTCATAAATCATATATGATTTTATAAAATCGTATATTACTTCATAAAATCATAAAAAAAAGTTCGTCGAAAGTACATAGTGTCGCCCCTCTATAAAAAGATAATTTAATTCTCGTCGCGATGGTATGTTTTGTTTTGCGTAACGATTAACGGTGTGTGAGATATTTAATTTTTAAAAAAGAGGTGGAAAGTGGGTTTTTTTATTTTTGATGAAAAAATGAGTGGCTATGATTGGTTCATTGGGTCTATGACAAATGTTAGGTCTATATTGAACTTTTGGCTTGGATGACTTCCCTACCTTAAAAACTTTCGAGGCCGGATTTTATGGAAAGTAGACTATTTTGGCTTATTCATAGGCTCGAGAAACATATCAATACACGTTTTTATCATCTAGATATCGGTCGTTGAACACGACCTAAAATTCTGCTCAACCCTAAATCTAGTTTTAACGCAAATCTAACCTAGCCAATTGCATAAACATGACCTTAATCAAGCCCCAATCATTCTATCATCATTAAATATCATTAACATTCTATATTTTATGCAAACCCTAGATCCATCATAATTAGGGTTACATGAATAATAAAATCTAGTTATGAAGAAAACACTTACCTTGATGATTAGCACCTAAACAACACTCTTGATTGACTCTTGGATCTAGCAATGAAAATTGATTCTTCTTAGGGTTTTGGGGGCTGAATTCGTATGCAAGGGGAGGGGAGGAAGAAAATTATGAGCTAGGTTTTGTTAATACTTATCTTAATGTATTCTTATCCCCCTATATTTACAATTTGACTCTTAAACCCCTGAAACCCAACAAAAACCAATCGGCCACCCCCTATAATTATTTTTTTTTTTTATTAAATTATTAATTAACTAATTTACTTCATTACCTTAAGTTTTTATAAAAACCTAAGCTAATTTGATTAAACATTTTTACTTAAACGCTACTTACTAAACTTTCTAAATATAACTTTCATTTTACCAAACCGTTTTCTATTTTTAGAAAGTTCGCTACAAACTTCTATATTTCACTCACTTATTTCATTTCTAAAATGCTATATTTCCCATAAACGCTTAACACTTAATAACCAAGAATTGACGTAGCAATGCATGCAACACGTCTTTCATTTCCATTATCACCACACGTGAACAAATGGAATACTTAACACCAAACTCATATGCCCACAAAATAAGATGATCATTTACATCTAAAATGACATCATGCACATAACTAACCCACTTTAACATACATATAAAACATATAGCACACAAGAAACATACAAAATGGACACTTAGCCATATCTAAAGGTATAAACTAACCTGCTCAAATCACGGTTGTCAAACTATTCCCCATTGATTTTCTCACCTTTTGCACACACTTTCTTTCTGTTCTAAATCAGTTTATACTCTCCTTTCTTTCCTTTGATCATTTAAT
>BQNB010074675.1:0-31710 GCA_026074375.1 Tanacetum coccineum | reverse complement strand
TCCACAAAATATGAGTGTGTCGGTGATGTTGTAGACTTTAGAACTTGGCTTGGTATATCTATTCGAGACCACAATAATGAGTATTATGGATTTAATTGGAGTAACTTGTTTAAATTGGTAAATCTTAGGATTACAACCAAATCGCCTATACATGTTGTTTATTAACTAACTACACCGGTTAGTTAACCTCCAGTTTAAACCCTTCCACTCTCATCTTTAGAGTGATGATCCACTAGAACAACCCGTAGAGCCAATCCTTTAGGAATTTACACCAACTATTTGTTTCGTTACACCCTTACACCTTAACCTACCATGTTAGATTAAAGTTTAATTTACAGTTGCTAGTTGCTTAAAGTGTAAAGTTTGTATTTTCCGAGTCTTGTGTCATTTTCTATCTTTGGTGCGGTTGGAAATTTGCACATTGCAAATGGGAATGTATATTAGTAGTCAAAGCTCATGTGATTTTACTACCGTCACAATTATTGGTGAAACCGAAGAATGAAGAAATTATCGAAGGAATTATCCGAAATTATTATGATCGTGAAGATGGTGAAACTACACCGAGATTTGAAGTTTAGTTAGTAAAAAAAAGAGAAAAATTGCAAGAAAAAAAAAGAGAGAAAGAAAGTTTGAAGATAATCGTTTCACGAAAGAGAATTACCGAAGGAATTATACGAAGGATCGATTATTCGTTGATACATCGACAAAAATCAACGATGTAGAGTATTGTACAAAGTGGAAGATATCGCCACTTACCTTGTAGAGTATGTAAAGTTTTGGGATGATTGGGAAGTTGACCGTTATGGGAACGCTAACTTAGGTTGTTGTTTTTTATCTATAATTAAGACATTATAAATAGTTGTGTCTTTGTCATAATAACGGTCGGGAAAATAAGTGTCTAGCAACTTGTACTTTAAGCCTTAATCTATTTGTTTCTTGATTTTTATTTAACAACAATTTACTTCCCTCTCACCTAATGATTAACCTCTGGTTTTACGCGAATGAGGAGCCATACGAACATGCATGTCTATTCCGGCGTTCCGGCCATGTATGCATGTCTTGTACCTTGTTGGTTTAACAACTTTTGGTGAAAGTTAGAAGGTTCCTACCCTATATCATTCTTCATCCTAACCGTTGGTTAAATTTGAACGGGGATGTGATCGAACAACTCATGACCTATCTGACGTTCCAGGTGTGTATTTGTGCTTCAGCTCCATTGTGTAGTGTACTTCTGGTGAAAGATTGTAGAAAATCAAACGCTGCCTTTCCATACAAACACCCATATTTAACCTTTATAAACTTGTTACTCCTTGCTTTAGTGGTGGATATGTTATCCTCTCCCAAGATTATGATAGAATACTCGTCACGACCGAGCAATTGAGCGAATTAGTTACATGTTACCACATAGATTAGTTGAGTGATTTGAGTGTTTTCATCTTCCTATTTCGTGAGGGATGTTTGAATGAGTACTTAAATAGATCGAATAAGTGCTTAACAGAAAATATCCTTATGGTATACAATTTTTGTAAATTCCTAAAGGCACTTGAGGAACAAGTATGGATTCAAGTTGGGGGATATTTTGATGACAATCAATAACTTCTATTTTATAGCATCGTTTTTCCCTCGAGTATTAACCCATTTTGTAATAGTTATTGCAAAGAATTGTTACTTAATCGTTTTATTTGAGAATGTAGAATTTATGGATTAATTTGGTGAAGACATAGCAAAAGGCTGCGCATTCTGGAGCTAAATGAAAGATATTTTAACATATTACTTATTCTGAAGGACCAATACTGAAACGCCGTATCCTCAAGAAGATACGACATTATCCTGCGCCTGCACTCAACCAAAGACCATAGAAGATTAAATAGCAAAAGGCCGTAATCCAAAAGACTCATACCCGTATTCAAGAAATGGAATCAATATAATATTCTAACAAAAATCAAACGTGGTCCTACTTCCAAAGAAATCCCCAATACGCCCATATCCAACCCATTGGATTACGTCCTTATTGAACTGAATTATAGACATTTATAAATAGAAACTTAAAAACGATGTTTAGTGTGCTAAATCATATCTCGATACCTAAACCACAAGATCAATTTTCAGAGGAGAAAAAGAGCAGAAGAGGTCAAGCACGTATTCAATTCATAGGAGACATCGTTGTAATTCCAATGTACTTTAGTAATTGGTCAGACTTTTTGGTATCATTCTATTAACCTGGTTAGTTTTACCTTGGCTAAATAATACTCTTATATTTATTATGTTACGTTTGAATGGCTAATCCTCGGTTATTAGCCATTATTATTGAAGATCTAAATGTTTGGTAATTTGTTTATTATATTGATTTCCTTGATTTATCATTGTAAGGCTATGTGTATGTTTATCATTTAAACTCCGTTGTTTACTCGCTATGTATTTGCCTAGTCAGGTTCAACTGATCTAGCTAAGTGTATCAAGCGGATTCTAGAGTTCTGAGATAGCTCTCCATACATTAATTTATACACCTAGAATAAATAAGTTACATAAATATTGTCCTTCTAAATTTGGTCTAGGATACACTCGGGCTTAACTAGTTTTAATTGATATTGCCAATGGGTTTATTGATCACGTGTTGACTAGCAGGTGACCTAGATAATTCAACAAATAACGTTGTGATTCCATTGGATAGTTGGACAAGTGGACTACTAGTGTATAGATTGCCATTAAGCGGTAAGTGGGTAAAGTCTCTGTTGTGTCTAGATACAATTCGGGCTAACTAGTTAGATTGGTATATAGCCAATGGTAAATTGATTCTGTTGAACTAGCAGTGAACCTAGATAATTCAACAATTAACGTTGTGATTCCATGGATAGTTTGGACAAGTTGACTACTAGTGTAATAGATTGCCATTAAGCGGTAAGTGGGTAAAGTCTCTATGAGCTAGGGTTTAACAAGATCACCATTCTTTAATCCCAAAGATAGATTATAATCAGCAAATAAGGATGCTTTATGCGGATGCTTTTTAAAATTTGACAGAATAACGTGTCTAGGTCTTAAGATTATGTAATGCCTAGTCTTAGAGAATGATATGCCACCCCGAGAGAAGAATTCATTGCACTAATAAACAAACCAACTTTCCGTAATCGGTTTTAATTATGGTTAATAGCAGTTTTTCTTAATATAAAGAGTTCGATACCGCTCTTTTATCTTTTGTTAATTAGCTTGCGTGGGTAACAGTTTCTTGAATTGATTGTAGTCACCAACCAAACCATGCCAGTCTCTCAAGTTAAAAACCCCCCTTTTTTATTAGAATTAGGATTTAGACTGACATAGGTTTAACATAGGATTAGAATCGAATAACATAGATTAGATAACCAAAGATATTAATTAAATTGATGAGATTTAACCCTCAGCTCTTAGTGATCGACAAGCCCAACTTCCCAACGAAACAACTATCGATCTGGAGTTAGAAAAAAAACACTACCCGTTAAAGTGTTGTTTTTGGTTGAGTCGGCAAAATATAAATTTAAAACTTGAATCATATAAAAAATAACACTACACTACAACACATCAAGTATTCAGCATAAACTTGATCGTTTCTTCAAGACCAGGTACTTTGCTAACCGTCCTCCAGAATAAGCAGTGGTAGTTAAAGCATATCTGAGTGGATGATCAAGTAGAATCTGCCTAACGATCTTGGATTCAGGAGAGCATGGAATACTCTGTAGCACCGTGTAATTGTTGCATCTCCTGACTATATGAAATTTCGGAACAAGTTGAGCAGCTGGAATTACTTGTTGGGCCATGTGGAAGATTGTGTGATGACATGAAATGATTAGTGAAATGAGATAAAATTTATGTAATACACATTTATATAATAGAAACATTTTGTTTTCTTTCCACTCTATCTAATTTATATTTTCCTGGCAATTTCTTTTTGAGCATATTCTGATTATGATCTTTCATATGTGCCAAAGTCTTGCTTTAATCGGGGCACATGCCATACGCTTTATTTGTCTTTTTCTTGTAATATCATTTTGTATGCTCTGGCATTTCTTTTTCGCGCATACTTTGATTTAATTTTTCACTATGTATTTTTATCTCATTTCTATTTTGAGTTTCCTCACCTAAAAACATTTGTGAAATGATACTCTTTCAAGAATAGAAAAAAATATACTCTTATTTTGAAATACCAAATTTTTTTGGCAAAACACAAGTTTGTGACAATCATTTTAATAAATCCAAGAATATAAATTTATATTCTTAAAAACATTTAGTGAAAAAGTACCACCTTCTGACACAAAGATACGTCTTTTTGATTTAGAAATAGAGTAAGTTTTCCAAAACTAAAGTTTTCCAAAACAAAAGCTTTTCAAAAATGTCTGAAAACAAATGGAATAATACAACCAATCTAATGAAACAATAACTGGCTGGTCACTAAGCCACTCACTTCTCATTCTGTTCATTGCAAAAAACGAACAAAACCGGACATGACTTTAGAACCCATTTAACCTAATATTGTACAATAGATAGTATAAATCACTTTGAATGGTTTATATAAACAATCTTTTTCCAAAACTTTGCGGAACCTTTTCCTTTGATAGAACATGAGAAACTTTATGATCACATACAGTTGAAGCACCATCTGTATTTCCACTTCATGTTTCCTTTTCATGTTTTTGAAATCATTAATCACTTGACTGAAAAATTTTGTTATTCAAAACATAATCTTATATACGATATTTGGATGGTCAGTAGATTGCTCAATCCTTATCCTGTTAACTCAAAAAATGCTCAAAACCGATACAATATCAAGATTTGATCCAAATTATCAATATAACAAATAATGATTTATGTAACAAAATTTTTCCAATATTATATTCGTAAAGATGCATTTTGTTTAACAATTAAGCCCATTTGAGTATTCGTTAAATTTTTTTGTCCCATTAATAACCTTGTATGAAACTCAATCTGAAAAGCCCATTTTTTCTTACGAAACCCATTGATTAAGCCCAAAATATCATTTAAAAACCCATTTGGCCCATTACTATTCACGAAACCCTTTGATAAGCTTTACGAAACCGAAACTTGAAAAAATTACTTTCGTAAACATATTTACCAATTGAAAAATGATATCCTGGAAAGTTTTTGACTTGTATTCAAGCTTATATATCATCATATAACAATTTAAGCTTGTGCATATGTCCAAAAGCAATTTTTCAAAGATACGAAACCTATCATCGTTACGAAACCTAATAAATTTATTCCACAAATGATATTTTCAGTCATCAATTAATCCCAATCATGTCACAAGTCATACATTAACATTTTTGCCTCAATCAATTTCACTTTTTAATCACTTTACATATTTATGAAACCCTAGATGTAACACCCCCATTTTTGACAAATAGCAGCGGAAGCTAATCTGGGGTATTATTTCATAGTATAATAGTCATAATCATAGAAAACGACTCACAAAAAGAGACATGTTAGGAAACATTAGTTTATCATATCATTTATTATCATAGATTTACAAAAGAGAGGTCCCGAAAATCTACATGAAGAAACATAAAGTTTTGGAATTTATAACAATTTTTGTGCATCTTCAAGTCCATGTCACTATCGTGCCGAAAAGGTGCTCAGTTACCTGAGATAAACATGCTACAAAGTCAACAAAAATGTTGAGTGATATTCATAGGTTTATGATAAACAGTTTGAATACAAGTCATCATAACAGTGGGTTACGTTGTTATACACCCATAAGTGTAATAATTGCAATAGTACATTTAAATTATTGAAAATAGTGTTTATTTGCCTAAGCTCCATGATATCAATACGTTAACATGAAAATCACCGTAGTGACATTGGTTGAGGAACAAATGTCCTCGTGAAAAGGTAACTTGCCAAAGTACGCATTAAGAGTCAATATAGAACTATTGGTACCAGAAATTATAGGTACACCAACAGGAAGTCGTCACACCCCGATAGATCTATCCACAATATTTCGCAGTTCACAAGACAATCGCAATGCAAAGTAATTAATGATTCCATGATATGGAAATAGTAGCACTGGAAGGTACTTAGGTAATAATATCCCTATGATACATACAGTTGAAAAAACACTTGCAATTCATGGTTTTATTATTAATAAGCTAGTATCCCCCTTGCGTGTTTATAAAGTATTCAAAAGATTTAAAAGCGAGGCTACGAACTCACAATATTGGTTTTAAGTACTTGTGTATATTAAAAAACAATTGAGCATGTATCCCCCTCGCGGGTTTATAAAACATTCAAAATATTGAAATGCGAGGCTATGAACTCACATATTGGTTTAATTACGTTATGAATATTAAAAACAATTAAGCATGTATCCCCAATAAATGTTTATAAAACATTCAAAAGAATAAAATTCGAGGCAATGACTCACAATATCGGTTTTAAGTACTTGTGTATATTAAAAACAATTGAGCATGTATCCCCCTCGCGGGTTTATAAAACATTCAAAAGATTGAAATGCGAGGCTATGAACTCACAATATCGGTTTTAAGTACTTGTGTATATTAAAAACAATTGAGCATGTATCCCCCTTGCGGGTTTATAAAACATTCAAAAGATTGAAATGCGAGGCTATGAACTCACCTTAACAGGGGAAATCTGATTGATGGCAAAAGTATATCAAGTGAAAGTAACAGCTACGTCACGCAACCTGGGGTAATATGTCAAGTCTTAGTGTGATGGTTTATGTTTCAAAACTTTATAAAGTTTAACGTATTACTTTGATTTATTAATTTATGGAAATATTGTATCACTGTTCGGGCCATCATAATTCAGAGGTCATGTAGTAAACGTTTGAGGAGCCAGGACACTTTAAATCGTAAATCCAGCAAACTCATCAAAACGTATACCCAAATGAAACTCCTTATATGAAGCTCCCTAGTAACGTGATACGATCGATGATTAATAACGATTAATGTGTCGGGTTTTAATAAAATTGGGTTTTATAATATTAATATATATTTTTATAATTTATATAAAAATATTATATTTTATATTTTCAAGTTTGCAAAAATGGCAATATATACCCTTGGTTTATAAACTTTTACAAGTTTAGTCCTTTATATATAAAGTATATATAATTTAAACCTTTAACTTTAGAACTTGGCAAGATAGGCCTTATTAAGTTAGAACTTTAGAATAATGACATTTTCACCCCTCTAGTAATAAATTTCATAAAGTTACGATATATACCTCCTAGCATGGAATACTTTTGCAAAAACAAGTCGAAAAAGCCACTGCAAGCTTATTTTAGGATTCCAATGATATTTTTTCAGGTTATAGCTATTAAATAGATAAAATAAGATTTTCTAACATAACAAAAGTTTAAAAAAGGATTCGTTAGCTAGAAAGTCAAAACATGTCATTTTTAGGGTTTTAATAAAAAAACACATGGGTTTGAGGATTCAAGGCTTAAACAAGAGTTCATATATGATCTTAAGAGTATTATGAACATTCTAATACAGATTATAAGCTTATTGAACAAGAATTTTAAGCTTACTAATATACAGAGGCTAAAATGGGTCCGAAATGGGGTTTTTGGTTCGTAACGCCTATTAACGACTTCAAGGGAAACCTTTTCTTAATTTTTGGCTGTCTATTATGAGCTTAGGAAACTTCACCTAATTCCTTCCTTGGTTCTGATTAAAGAATCCATTTAAGTGGTGATAAGTTTTTGAGGTGTGTTTGAATGGTTGTGCATGTTTCGGCTATTTAAAAGGTTCAAACCCCTTGGTGCCTAAGTTTTCTTGGTGGATAAGGGTTAAGGGATATAGATAGATGACTAATGAAGTCTATAGGGTGAGTGTTGTGAGCTATAAATGTAGCTAAGGCAAGGTTGGAAGTGTTGGAGGGGGTGTATCCGCTACATAGGAATGATAAGGAGGTGATTATCACTGATTGTGGCCAGAAGGTGAATAAGGTTGCTTGTAAGGTAGCTAAGTTGGCTGCTATGTGAAGCAATTGTGATGCAAGGGAGGTGCTTGATTAACTTAAAAAGGGTAAAAAATTAAACAAAAAGTGTGACTAGGGTTGGTTAGTGTTCGATTAAAGGCTTTAGGGATTTGAAATTCAAGTTACGGTTAGGTTTTAAAGATAGTTTAAGGTTTAGGATTAGTGTTAGGATTAAGGTTTAGGGTTTAGGATTAAGTATAATTGCTTAGTTTTAAGGTTTAGGGTTTAGTTTTAGGTTTAAAGTGAAATTAGGGTTTTAAGGTTTCGTTTAGGGTTTAGGGTTTTTAAATTAGGGTTTAGGACAAATAAGGGTTATATATAGGTTTATAAGTCATAGCATTAAGGTGCTGTACCTTTTGCTAGAAGTGGTGTGGTAAAGTTTAAACATGATTTAGGAGCTGTAAAAAGACCTAAACTTCCTTGCATAATTGACTATGTAACAATGTAATCTTTAGAAAGTTGTAACTTGATTTAGGAGGGAAAAGATATTCAAATGTGGTGCTATGATACTTATACACAAGCTTTAAAGGCTTGTCAACAAATCATATATATATGTTATATCATTACATATAATTAGGGTTTTGATGTAAACGTTAACGTTTAATGCTTGTTTTGATATAACGTTTTGAAAAGTATGTTAAATGAATAATGTACTTGGAAAAAATGATATTAAGATATAGACTTGAAATATTAGTATGTTTACATGATATAAACATAGATATAGATGGCATTGGTAGAGGTTGCGTGAGCTCGTTTACTTTAGAGATGCAAGTTACGTTGCATAATGAGATAAAGCAAAAAAAATTTCCTGTAAAAAGGTGGTATATTACAGTGCATCTAATTTAATAGATGGATATTACAGTACATCTAATTTAATAGATGGATATTTACATTGATGAAAATTTTGGGTTGTTATAGTCTTCCTTCCTTAAAGAAATTCTCGCGCCCCGAATTTAGTTGAATAGATGGCGTGATTTGTAAATATCTAGTGAACAAATTACAAATCAAAAAGAAGTCTAGAGACTTATTGTATGATGTAAAAATGATAATGATAAATAATCTAAAAAGAATTATTTGTACAAATGATTGAAAAGAGAATTGTTTGTAACAATACCATACACTTAAGTTCACTCATTATAATTGTCATTTACAAACAGAAGGCGTCTAATCCTTGTAACTGAAAAATTTATAAATTTATATTCAGGTTGTTTATAATTTTCTTATTCCAGAGATGAAGAAGCTGTCTCATTTCAATAAAATATTAATATTCATTCCTACATGAGCAAAAACATAATATCAAAACGTGTTAAAGTAGAAATGTTCCTTGGAGGTATGATTTTCCAAAATCAAGAAAGATTAAATTAGACATTTAAATTGCACTATACTGATCCAAAAATTACACATGGAGAATTTGTCATACAAATCCTCCTATCTGAGTAATTCCAAAATTATTCACCAGATGATTTGCGAGTTCTTCTTTGTACGAGAGTAGAAAAGAATATCATCAATGAACACAAATACAATTTGTCCAAGATGGTTACACACAACGATTCATGAGATACCATGAATACAGCAAGCGCGTAGTAAACTAATGGCATCACTTGAAATTCTAATTTTCCGTATCTTGTTCTGAAAGCAGTCTTGGAATATCTTCATCCCTGACTCTTATAAGATGAATAGCATGATCTTTAGTCAATCTACGAGTAGAACACTCGAACCTTGAAGTTGATCAAATAAGTCATCGATCCTATCTGGGTAATAGTTAACATTACTTTACAGTAAGTTTTATTCAACCCCGATAATCGATACACATCCTGACAGATCTGGTCTTTCTTTTTAACAAATAAGACAGGACTCTCCCAGGGTGAAGTACTTGGTCGTATAAAACCTCGATTTGATAACTCTTTGAAGTATGATTAAATAGTTTCCTGCATTTCTGAAGGATCTAATCTATAGGGAGATCGGGCTACAAGTTCGTTCTGGAATTAAATTGATTTAAATTCTACTTTGCGAACGAGAGTAAGGCCAGGTATGATTTATTATGGAAAAAATCTCCCTGACTACAGAGTAACTTCTTCCATTCGTTAATCATCAGATTTCTCTCCATTACGTGAGCTTATGAAAACTTGACATCTCTTGGATATAGAACCATTTGGTTTTTTTACACATATATGAGGACTAGTCAGTTTTACTTGATCACCTCGGATGATTAAAGTATTAACCATCGTTGGGATGTGGATGGCTTCTCGTCACAGATGATTCTAGCATGATACTTGAATAACCAATTCCATTACCGATACTCGTCAAAGACTACCTACTAATAATCGGCATAGAAGATCATTTTGAAAGGTTGGTTAACAATACAAAGTTGCAACCCCTGAATAAGTATTAAGAAATAAGCTATAACAGAGATAAAAAAATAGTAAATTATAATATCATGAACAACTTTGGCCTTCAAACTTTACATAGTTAAAATTTGACAAGAAGTTTATTTGTACCACACATCGCCATGTTAGATGTTTCTAGACAAAAACTATAACTATAATCTAATCTATATCCGAGGGACCTTAGTTTTTCTGCAGGTTCCGTGTCTAATAAGTCCCACTTGTACAAAGTCTGACATCTGACAGTACAAGGTCCTGTGTGATGTAGAGTGCATCTCTTATACAAAGGATAGGGTCCAACATACCCATGGTTTTTAGTTGGGGTAGCAGTCATAGAGCCCATAAAGGTGTTTCCTGCTTCTAATATGTTAGTTGTTGGTGATCATTGTTTGTGGTTGTCCATTGTTGATTGTTACGGTCGATTTTGGTAGTTGTGTTGTTGAAGGTTCTTCTATCAATCAACTTTCGTAGTGATCATATGGTCCCTACACAGAGAATTGCCTTGTTACTTGATCCATTACCTTAGGTATATGGTTAATGGGCTTCCTCCAAATATGAAGGCTTAGAAGCGGTAAACATTTTACCTTCAATACTTCTAGGTAATCCTTCGATGAAAGCTTCCATGAGTTTCTTGGTGTTTGGTACCATAGTGGGACACAAGGTTGCCAATACCTGGAATCTTCTCACACATGTCTTAAGATCATTCCCCTTCACAGTCAGATGGTAAAATTCGTTTTCCATCTTCTGGACCTCAGTTCGGGGACAGTACTTCTTTACCAAAAGCTCTTGATACAACACAGATAAACTTTGTAAGCTTCTCTATCCCAATAGGTTCGGCAAAAAGAATGTCCACCAGTATAGAGCTACTTCAGTTAAAGTACCATTAGCAAATTTACCTTCAGTCATCGGTACAAGTTGCAACAGGAAAACACTGATGTCCGATTCGCATTCAAACAGCGGATAAGTCCAACAGAATCCTTTTGTAAACCTTTAAAAACTGATAGGTTGGCAGCTCAAGAACTCTTATGTAGCTACCCTTACTGCTATAGGAGCTTCTCTTGGTCTGGTGGTATTATCAGTATTTGCCATGTTAGTGGCTTGTGCATCTAACTGTGGCCAACAGCTGTCATCAACTAGTTTCCTCCCTGATGGCAGCTTGAGTATGGTTGGTGCATTCAGATTTTGTATGACACTTTTGGGAGGCATTCTAATCAACATAAGACAACACAAATAAAGAGTGATATACAATTACATTGTCAAAATATACATAGTGGTATTGGAATCATTTGACATAGATACTTAATTGATACAAGTTCTAACAAAGTAATACACATCCCTTGGTATTACATTTGAAATCTAAGATTTTCAGAGATGAACATTTAAACAAGCATTTGACTCATTAGAAAAAGGTTTTTTTTTCCTCAGGGACTGGTTCACTTCCTAGTGGTCGTGGTATGATCCATAATGAGTTATCTAACTCTGCAAAGATAGACTCATCAAAGAGGGTAATATGGTGGTAGTGAGTTGACCTACTGGTGATAGAAGATCCCTACTAAAGAAGATGGAGATATATGGAATGGGTGAATTCAATAGGATCCCCAGTGTCCTTATAGGTGGTGGACATCTCTTCGGGAGGAAAGAAATCTCAGGAATCAAACATTGGTGATAGTGGTAATACTAGAGATGGAGGCAAACAGGCGGTGGAACAATAGTAGCTTGTTTTTGTGATAAGGTGGGTTACTCACCCATATTAGCAGCAATCATTATATGCATACATAGTATTGGAATCATCGAGAAAAGTGATATGGCTAACGAGGCCAAAAGATACTTAGATAAATTATCTGAAGGATCAGGAGAGATGTTTCCCGGTGAGATTGGGAAATAGTTTGGTGAAGTCGGAGTATAGTCCGGAAAGTTAGTGGAAAAAGCATCCTCAATATCGGAAGTAGGATGGTTAGGGGAAGACATCACTCTGTTAACAACCCAGCGGTAAATAACATAAGTTATTTATATAATAGTATAATAGTTATGTATCTTTACATACTATTTGGGAGATGTAGTGGCACGGAGGAATTTCTTGGATGGAAAAAGAAAAGTAGTTATAGTTAAGGTTTTAACCTTGTTCTCTATAACCGTGGCTCTTGATACCAATCTGTAACACCCCCATTTTTGACATATAGCAGCGGAAGCTAATCTGGGGTATTATTTCATAGTACAACAGTCATAATCATAGAAAATGACTCATAAAAAGAGACGTTTTGGAAAATTTAGTTATCATTCATTTATTCATCAGAGTTTTACAAAAGAGAGGTCCCAAAATCTACATGAAAACATAAAGTTTGAATGATAACAGTTTAGCCATCTTCAAGTCCGTGCCACTCCGTGCCGAAAAGGTGCTCAGTTACCTGAGATAAACATGCTAAAAAGTCAACACAAAGGTTGAGTGATATTCATAGGTTTATGATAAACAGTTTGAATACAAGTCATCATAACAGTGGGTTACGTTGTTATACACCCATAAGTGTAATAATTGCGATGAGTACAATTATTATAGAAAACAGTGTTATTGCCCTAAGCTCATGATATCAATACGTTAACATGGAAATCACCGTAGTGACATTGGTTGAGGAACAAACGTCCTCGTGGAAAGGTAACTTGCCAAAGTTACCTATTATAATAAAATATAATGCTATTGGTACCAGAAAGTATAGGCACACCAACGAGAGTCGTCACACCCTGATAGATCTATCCACAATATTCGCATTCACTCGCAAGTGACTAATGGTTCATGATTAAGAAATATTGGCAGTAAAGGTGACTTAGCCAACAATAAATTAGGGTAGCATAAAGTTGGAAAAAC
Organism: Tanacetum coccineum; assembly: GCA_026074375.1. Lineage (NCBI taxonomy): Eukaryota > Viridiplantae > Streptophyta > Magnoliopsida > Asterales > Asteraceae > Tanacetum > Tanacetum coccineum. Next base: position 18,477 of record BQNB010074675.1, on the reverse strand, counting down.
ACTTGCATTCATGGTTTAAGCATGTATCCCCCTCACGGGTTTATAAAGTATTCAAAAGATTTAAAATACAAGGCTATGAACTCACCTTAACAAGGAAAATCTGATTGATGGCAAAAGTATATTAAGTGATATGTCAAGTTTTAGTGTGATTGTTTATGTTTCAAAACTTATAAAGTTTAACGTATTACTTTGATTTATTAATTTATGGAAATATTGTATCACTGTTCGGGCCATAATAATTTAGAGGTCATGTAGTAAACGTTTGAGGAGCCAAGACATTTTAAATCGTAAATCTAGCAAAATCATCAAAACATATACCCAAATGAAACTCCTTATATGAAGCTCCCTAGTAACGTGATACGATAAGATTTTAAGTTTCTTCAAAAGTTAGTCGATGATAAATTACGTTAAATATATAACGTCATTGTTTTATAATGCGCCGATCGATGATTAATGATGATTAATGTGTCGGGTTTTAATAAAATCGGGTTTTATAATATTAATATATATTTTTATAATTTATATAAAAATATTATATTTTATATTTTCAAGTTTGCAAAAATGGCAATATATACCCTTGGTTTATAAACTTTTACAAGTTTAGTCCTTTATATATAAAGTATATATAATTTAAACCTTTAACTTTAGAACTTGGCAAGATAGGTCCTTATAGTTATAACTTTAGAATAATGACATTTTCAGCCCCTCTAGTTATAAATTTCAGAAAGTTACGATATATACCCCTAGCATGGAATACTTTTGCAAAACAAGTCCAAAAAGCCATGCAAGCTTATTTTAAGATTCTAAATGATATTTGCAGGTTATAGCTTATTAGAATAAGCTAAAATAAGATGTTCTAACGTAACAAAAGTTTAGAAAAAGGATTCGTTAGCTAGAAAATCAAAACGGGTCATTTTTAGGGTTTTAATAAAAAACACATGGGTTTGAGGATTCAAGGCTTCAAACAAGAGTTTATATATGATCTTAAGAGTATTATGAACATTCTAATACAGATTATAAGCTTATTGAACAAGATTTTGAGCTTACTTGAGCTAAAATGGGTCGAAATAGGGTTTTCGGGTTCGTACGCCTAGTAACGACTTCAAGGGTTCCTTTTTCTTTATTCTTGGCTTCTATTCTAAGCTTAGGGACTTCAATTGATCTTCTACAACTGCTATAGAATGGATAGAACTTCATTTGAGTGTGTGTGTTTGAGTTTGAAGAATGAAATGAAAGGGTTGCTTGTTTTAGCTATATATAGGGGTGAAAACCCTTGGTGCTCAATTTTTCTTGATGGATAAGGGTCAAGGCCTATAGAGTGATGACTATGGAAGGCTAGTGCTGAGTATTGAGGCCTAGGATAGTAGCTAAGAGAGGTGGAAGGGTGTATGAGGGTTACGGCTACAAAGGAGGTGACAAGGAGGTGATTTTTCAACTTGGTGGCTAAGGGAGGTGATGTAGGTGCTTGGTAGGCTGCTTGGTGATGTGGTGGTGATGTCATAGAGGTGCTTGAGGTGCTATGGTGCTATCTTTGGTTTAGAATGGGTCAAAATGAGAGAAAAAGGGGTGACGGGTTGGTTTGATTTTGGGTTAAGGTTTTAGGGTTTAGGATTAGTGTTAGGATTAAGGTTTAGGGTTTAGGATTAAGGTTTAGGGCTTAGTTTTAAGTTTTAGGGTTTAGTTTTAGGTTTAAAGTAAAATTAGGGTTTTAGGGTTTCGTTTAGGGTTTAGGGTTTTAGATTAGGGTTTTAGAACGAATTAGGGTTTAGATTTAGGGTTTAGATATTGTGCATTAAGTGCTTGTACCTTGTGTTAAAGTGGTAGTAAGAAACTAAAATGAATTTGGAGGTAAAATGACCTAGTTTAACTTTCTTGCATTATTGACTTGTACATTGAGCTTTAGAAAGTTGTAACTTGATTTAGGAGGGAAAAGATATTCAAATGTTGTGCTATGATACTTGTACACATGCTTTAAAGGCTTGTACATTCATTTTATATGTATACATTACATATAATTAGGGTTTTGATATAAACGTTAACGTTTAATGCTTGTTTTGATATAACGTTTTGAAAAGTACGTTAAATGGATAATGTACTTGGTAAAAATGATATTAAGATATAGACTTGACATATTAGGATGTTTACATGATATAAACATAGATAGAGATGGCATTGGTAGAGGTTGCGTGAGCTCGTTTACTTTAGAGATGCAAGTTACGTTGCATAATGAGATAAAGCAAAAATTTCCCTGTAAAAAGGTGGTATATATATAATAGATGGATATTACAGTGCATCTAATTTAATAGATGGATATTTACATTGATGAAAATTGCGGGTTGTTATAGTCTCCCTCCCTTAAAAGAAATCTCGTCCCGAGATTTAGTTGGATGCCGGAGTGATGTTTGAAAACAGATGTGGATACTTGGCACGAATTTGATCTTCGCGTTCCCATGTAAATTCTGGTCCTCTTTTAGAGTTCCATCTTACTTTGATTATAGGAATACGACTTTGTTTCAGTTGCTTGACTTCTCGATCCATAATCTCCACTGGTTCTTCTACAAAGTTGAGTTTGTCATCAAGTCGAAGCTCTTTCATTGGAATGACAAGGGATTCGTCAGATAAGCATTTCTTTAGATTAGAAATGTGGAAAGTACTGTGGACATTACTAAGCTCTTCAGGAAGCTCTAGTTTGTATGCCACTGGGCCAATCCGTTCAAGGATTTTGAATGGTCCAATGTACCGGGGGTTAAGCTTTCCTCGTTTTCCGAATCGGATGACACCTTTACGAGGTGATACTTTCAACATAACACGATCTCCAACTTGAAATTCTAAAGGCTTTCGTCTTATATTGGCATAACTTCTCTGCCGGTCTCTTGCAGCTTGCAAGCCGTATGGGTTTAGGGTTTTATATTAGGGTTTAGGAATTGTTAGGGATTAGGTTTAGGGTTTAGAAGTCATGTATTAAGTGTTTGTACCTTGTGCTAAAGTGGTGGTAAGAAACTAAAGTGATTTAGGAGGTAAAATGACCTAGTTTGACTTTCTTGCATTATTGACTTGTACATTGAGCTTTAGAAAGTTGTAACTTGATTTAGGAGGGAAAATATATTCAAATGTGGTGCATTGTACACTTGTACACATGTTTTAAGGCTTGCACATTCATTTTATATGTATACATTACATATAATTAGGGTTTTGATGTAAACGTTAACGTTTAATGCTTGTTTTGATATAACGTTTTGAAAAGTACGTTAAATGAATAATGTACTTGGTAAAAATTATATTAAGATATAGACTTGACATATTAGGATGTTTACATGATATAAACATAGATATAGATGGCATTGGTAGAGGTTGCGTGAGCTCGTTTACTTTAGAGATGCAAGTTACGTTGCATAATGAGATAAAGCAAAAAATTTCCCTGTAAAAAGGTGGTATATAAAGTGCATCTAATTTTAATAGATGGATATTACAGTGCATCTAATTTAATAGATGGATAATTACATTGATGAAAAATATAGGTTGTTATAATAGGGGTCACCAGTTGATGCTACACTTTACCGTGGCATGATTGGATCCCTCATGTATCTGACATCCAGTAGACCCGACCTTATTTATGGAGTCTGCTTATGTGCCCGGTATCAGGCAAAGCCTATCGAAAAGCACTTAAATGCGGTTAAACAGATCTTTCAATACCTAAAGTGAACCGTTAATATGGGACTCTGGTACTCGAAGGATACCGATATGTCTCTAACAACATATGTAGACGCAGATCACGCAGGATGTTAGGACACTAGACGCAATACATCAGGAAGCGCTCAATTCTTAGGTGATAAACTTGTTAGATGGTCTTCCAAGAACCAAAAGAGCATTGCGATATCGAGTACAGAGGCTGAATATATTGCCTTATCTGGGTGTTGTGCTCAAATCCTATGGATGTGTTCACAGCTAACAAATTATGGTTTTCAATTCAATAAGATTCCTCTATACTACGACAACAAAAGTGCAATTTCTCTATGCTGCAACAACGTTCAACACTCAAGAGCAAAGCACATTGACATACGCTACCATTTTATAAAGGAGCAGGTGGATAATGGAAGAGTGGAACTTTACTTTGTTCGGACGGAATATGAACTGGCTGACATCTTCACCAAACCGTTGTCAAGAGAAAGATTTAACTTCTTGATCGAAAAGCTGGGTATGAGAAGCATGTCTCCAGAAACACTAAAACGTCTGACAGCGGAGGAAGACGAGTAATGGTGGAAACTCGTTAAATATCCTGAGTATAATATGTATATAAGAAAATCAGAAAACCCAAAAAGATTTTTTATTTTATATAAATTTTTCAAAACAAAAAATATAAAAATATAAAATCATAAAAAGCAAATACAAAATTAAAAAACAAAAAAATACAAAAATAGGTTTTCATGACATGTTTTCTAGAATCGATAATATTTACAGCTTCAGAAATGCCATTCAATAATGGTACAAAGCTGTAAATAAACTTTGAATAGAAAATATGTCATATGGCTTGCTATTATTTCAGATAGCAACTCGGTCATCATCTTAAAGGCAAGTATTTCAAAAAGAGAATATAACAACCCGTAATTTTCATCAATGTAATTATCCATCTATTAAATTAGATGCACTGTAATAACCATCTATTATATATACCGCCTTTTTACAGGGAATTGTATTTTGCTTTATCTCATTATGCAACGTAACTTGCATCTCTAAAGTAAACGAGCTCATGCAACCTACCTATGCCAATTATATCTATGTTTTTATCATGGTAAACATCTAATATGTCAATTCTTTATTTAATTATCATTTTTTTTTACCAAGTGCATATCCATTTAACGTACCAATTCTACATCGATTATGTCAAAACAAACATTAACGTTAAACGTTTATATCAAAAACCCTACATATATGTAATGTATTCATCATAAAAATTGAAATATGCCAAAACCTTCAAGATGTGTACAGTGTAAAATGCACTTTATTTTTGAATTATACTTTCCCTCTAAGTCAATGTACAAGTCATTTAAGCTCAATGTATAAATCCATGAAGCACAAAGTCAAACTTTGCATTTTCCCTCCAAATATCATTCTAATTTCTTACCCACCACTCTAGCACAAGGTACATTACTTAATCCATAACTTCTAAACACATAAATCATCTTAGAAATAATCTATAACCTAATCCTATTCTAAAACCCTAAAAACCCTAATGTCATTTTTAAAACTAAACCTTGATCCTAATCCTTAACCTAACCCTCTAAAACCTTAATCCTAAACCCTATTCTTAATCAAAACCTTACTTCCTAAACCTTAAAGCTATCCTAAACCCTAACTCTAATTCGAATTCAAACCAAAAACCCTAACCCGAGACCAAAACCAACATGACACCCTTTTTCTTTCGTTTTTGACCCATTTACACCTAAGCTAGCACCTTAACACCTTAAGCACCTCTATAACTAACCTACTACCACCCCAAGCAGCCTAGCAACCATCTCCATCACCTCCTTGTAAGCCACCACTCGCACTCTAAACACCCCCTCGTCACCCCTTTGTAAACCGAACACCTCCACATCCTTCCACCACTCAAAGCTACACTCCTAGCCCTTCATAATCACCCTATAGCCTTCCTTAGTGATTATCTATAAACCCTTGGCCACTACTCCAAGTATTCTTGGGCACCAAGGGTGTTTCGAGCCCTATAAATAGCCAAGACCCCCCATTCTTTCATACATACCTCAAAATTCATCATATACAACAATGGAGTTCTAAAAAAGGCAAAGAAAGATCAAGTGAAGTCCCTAAGATCAATTATTTTCCCTAGGCAATGATACTGGTTAACTGAGGCGACTTTCGTGGTTTTGGACTAGGCGAATAATATGTTGTCTTTAGGCAAAAAGCATACAACTTTTTTCTTGGGAAAAACTATACGGTTTAGCTAGGCGAATATATAGCTTTTGTTAGATCGAATTTATACACTCGTGCCTTAGGCGAACTATACGGTTTCAATGGCGACTAATACGTTATGATAGGCGAATTATACTCGCTTCCCTTAGTGCGAATTAGTTCACCTGATTAACCAAGCGAATATACACACTAGTAAGCACTTTTTAAATGTCTTGTTTTTTTAGGAGTTCATTATCAGCTTATCTTTATACATTGGTAATCAAAAACAGTAAAAATTAATCTAGAATGATTCTCCTAAAATTGTCACTTAATGGTTAATTGATTTTAAGACTAGTTTTACTTAGAATTTTTTACTCTTTCTTTCTATAGATTTGCATATAGTTAGGATGTGATAAGATTATGTGTGTCTCCCTGATTCATGTTTAATTGTCATGTTGTGTCAATTCTTTGCCTTAGGTAAATGGCATGCCTAAATCCCTAGGAAAAATCAGTCTTGCATCTATCATATTTTTTTTATGATCTAGATTTTTCCTTTTTAGTGAAATATTATTTGTTTGGATATGAATATATTGGACAAATCTTAGCAGAATCATGTCTTCCATCACTGCCAGCAAGCAACTTTATCTTGAACTGTCCTAAGGAAAAAGGCTTGAGATTAGAAATGCAAGGGAGACTTAATCCTGGAAAGATCAAAGAAGAACTACATTTCAAAGTTGTCCTGGGGTATGCTCTTGCTCTACTTGTTGCTATTATTGCATTTCTCACCACTATAGATGTTCCAGAGGTTTTACATGCACCAATTTGGATTTCATTCCAAAGCACACCTTACATCCACATTTCTTCTTACAAAAACCACCCTATTTTCAATTATTTTATATAATGTTTAATTCCTTTTAACCTCAGATGATGACACTTCCTACAAGTTCATCATGACAAAAGAAGAAATTTACATCAATTTGGAAACTTTCAATAAAATCTTTCAAATCTGCCCTAGAGTTCATGGTTAAGACTTTGATGAACTTCCTACTTATCAAGTAATTGTGTCTTTCTTCAAATAACTTGGTAATACTGGGGAAATTAAGTCAATCACCGATGTTGTTGTTGATCAAATGCATCAAAATTGGAGAACTTTTGCTACTATCATCAACAGAAGTCTATCTGGAAAGACATCGGTCTTGACAAGCTTCGTCTTTCTAGAGCACAAATCCTTTGGGGAATGTACTATAAGAAGAATGTGGACTATGTTGAACTACTATGGGAATATTTCACTTACTACTTCTTCCAAAGACAAGATAGTACTCCAGGAAGAACAGATACGCATGCATAACTTCAAGGAATTGACTATTGATAAACACTTTAGATTCGTCTCCGCAAATGAAGTAATTTTCAAAATGTTTGGAGCTCGACTTCTTGAATCTATGACAAGTCCTGAGTGCGGGAAACCAAACTTACATGACTTACCTTGGCTATGCTACAGGAGTTTACCACCTCCTAAGAGCCATGATAGTTCAAGTAGCCTGCTTATCATAAAACTCTCTATTGTCCTAGTTTCACCTGAAGAACCCACAAGGAAGTCAAAGAGAGTTAAGAGACCTACCAAGAAGTCTACTAATACGTCAACATCAGGTGTTGTCATTAGAGATACTCATGTGATGTCATTGTCTAAGAAGAAGAAAAAGATGACTGTTGAGAGAGCATAGGAATTGAGTTGCTCTTTGATAGTTGATTAACTGAAGGAAGCTCAGTATATGAAGAGGTTCGCAAGAAAAGTTTGATTGGGACTTTCATATGACTTATCCAAAGTGGTTCTGGTATTTAGTTACCAAATAGCTCCAAGTGCCTGCATTTAAGGTTTAGTTATATTAGATAAATCTAACATAACTATAGTAGAAACTTTGTTTGAATGTATTAAAGATTATGCGAAATTAATGTGCTTTCGTTTAGGGTGAATTATTTGATTATCAAGTTTTAAATTTATATTTAGCCGATAAACCTAAAACAACACTTTTAACAGGCAGAGTACCCTGTCAAGATGGAGTTTCGCGGTAAGTAGGGTGTCGAACACTAAGAATGGAAATTTAATCCTATATTCTATCAGTATTTTAATTAGTTTATTTACTAGTTAAACCTACGCTATGTACGTTGTCTAAAGATATGGGGGGTTTTCAGCCTGAGAGACTGGCACAAGTTTGGTGGAAACAAATACCAATTCAATACACAATAAACACAAAAGAGGAAGATTAGAAGATAGAAAAGTGGTACAAGCCAAACGATAGAAAAATGCATTAGCCATATTAAATCTGGTTCAATGCTGGTTTGTTTGTTTTAGTGCAATGATTTACTTATCTCGAAGTGGCATATCATTCTTAAGACTTAGGCGGGACATGATCCTAAGACCTAGATATGATTAATCCTGTCACAATTAAGCGCATCCGCATAAAGCATCCTTTAGTTTAATTACAATCTATCTTAGAGAATTAAAGCAGTGGTGATCCTGTTAAAACCCTAGCCCAATGGGACTTTACCCACTTATTGTTTGACAGTGTTTTATATACTGGTAGTCTACTATTCCAATATTTATTAGTAAATTAAGAGCATGATTGCTGAAACATAAATGGGTTACCTACTGTTCCAACTAAGCTCATAATTCAAAGACAAAGATATAATGTTATTTGTTATCCTATTGGTCCAGACATATGAAACACGATATGGAGAGCTATCCCAGTATCTAAATTACTTGGTCCGTATCACTAGACCCAGTTGAATGATAGGTCGCATATTCAAACACATAAACAAGTATGAGGTGATAAACATAATTAAACAATCAACGATAAATTAAAAAATCGATTTTCAAAATAAATCAAACATTGAATTTTCATTAAGATGGCTAATACTCGAGGGTATTAGCCCATAACCATTGTAATTATACAAGCATAATCAAACAATTGAAATTGAACGATTAAGAGAGTAAAAATTACACGATGTCTTTTATGGATTCGTGATTGATGCTTGACCTTGGTGGTTGATCTTCTCTTCTAAAATTCGTCTTTAGTGAGTATGTTATAAAGAATATGATATTGCACACTGAAAACTCGTTTTTGAGTCTTCTATTTATAGTTGCTGAAAAATACTCGATATGCCGTATCTGGTGAGGTCGATACGGCGTATTGGGTTGGATTCCTTATAGTGCGCTCTACGTTTGTAATAAATCTTTGATATCATTCCCAATTTACTTGATTTACTATATCTTTGAATAGTTATCTTCATGGATACGATGTATGTAGACAGAGTGAATACGCCGTATTGGGGATTGGTCAAATGGGTTTTCTTTTGAAGATTTGGCACAGATACGCCATATCTCTTTAGTTGGATACGACGTATTAGTGAAATTTTAGCAATCTTAAAATATCTTCGTTTTAGCTCCAAATTATGCGCCTTTTACCTCGTCTTCACAAAACACTCATAAATTACTGCATTTATCAACTTTAAAGCAATTAAGTACCAAATAATGTAATTATTGTATAAAAGTGGGCAAAATAGAAGATTACAAGCTACAATATAGTAAAGCAATATAATAAGTTGGGGAAAATAAGCATAATGCATGAGTGTATAGCATTTTAGGTGGGTAAATTGGTTTAGAGAACTTAACAAATGCTTCTTAGCTTAACTAATGGCATATCTAGGAAGCTTGGATAGCTTCGGGACATAGCTCAGCTTTGACCATAGTTGTTGCGTATAGGATTGGTGAGAAGGTACCATAAGCTCTTCAATGGTCATTCAAAGGACGCAATCTTATCTCTCGTGGTCCTCCCTTATTCTCTTTACATGCAATGGGGTTTTAGTATATAACGTGATTTTAAATAGTTTAAAGTAGATGTAATGAGCTGAGTATTAGCTCCATTTTAGCTTAGAGACCGCATATATATAAATAGAGGAGGGGATGGAGATGTAGCGGATGGTATCTTGAGGAAGGAATATCATTTTTCTATTTCTGTGAGAGGGTGGGTGCACCGTGGTATTGGGCTTTGTTGGTTAGATATAATGAGAGACGTGTGTGTGTGCTTGAAATTTGAATAACCGTGGCTCTTGAGCGAGCGGTTTTTGGGTGAAATATCTCGTTCGTTGGGCACATTTTGAGTTAGGGGGATTGAGTTCACTGGTCTGTGCGGTGTTTTTGTGGACGCTTTTAAAGCGTTGTTATACGAGAGTATTTTTGGAAGAGACAGGTGGCGATAGTCCTTCCCCCCACGTGAAGTACGTGAGGCTTTCTATTCTATCTGCCTTCTGTGTATGCTTCTATCAGGCCATTGGTTGGTACATCGTCTGCCCAAGCATTTGACTGAGCGCGGCTGAGCCGTCACTTTGCGGGGTGTGAAGTGTCACACCATCAGGAGCATATGGGGGAACCGTTTGGATTTTAGACTTTTATGAATAGGATGACCTTCGGGGGGAGACCTTGCCGCATGGGTGTCATATGCATATGTGCTTCTTTGGTAGATGTTTTAGCACCAATAAAATTCCATCTTCCTTTAGTTTGTTGTCAGCCCACTGTTTAGTATTTCCCCTTTTGGGTTTTGGACCAAGATCGAGCTTTCACAGGACATTCTCACCCTACTGTGTCATGAGCTTTAACCCTGCACTACCTTGGCCCTTGAGACTGGTAAGGGGCTGAGCTCTGGGCGACTTATTGTTAATTGCACCTGTGTTTGTATACTGTGGGTGTTAACTTGAGTTTTGGTGTAGTTTTATTCCACTTTAAGGTGCCGCCCCACTGGAGGTTAGGATGATTGGTGTGGTTAATGGTTTGTAATGATGAGGTTGTCTATCGTGGGGAGGGGTGTATTGCAGGCCTCAAAGGTTAGGGAATGTTGGCTAGGCGCCGTGGGGAAGGGGACTGGTGCGGGGTAGATCGTGGTGTTTCTGGGTCAGGGTAAGGGGTAGTGGATAGATGTTAACTCCGCGATAGCGGCATTAAGGGGGGGACCAGTGTTTTGATATAATTTGCCGTAGTTGCGAGGGGGTTAAGACACGGCGCGCGGTGGCAACGATCCTCCGCCGCACCCCCCACCCACCACGGGGGTTCGTTGTGGTGGTGTGTGAGTCGTACACGCATTGGGTGTCAAGGTTCAATATGGGGGCACCCGTGCACCGATCAGGGGGTTTTAGTCGGCTTGAGTTTTTGAGGGTACATACAGGGTAGCGAGGACCCTTTGCGCTGGGCACGGCGGTTTTTGCTAGCCAGTGAGCCTGAAATCCCTAACGTGTGGCCCAAGTCAAAATTACCAAGTAGAAACACCTCTCAGTCAAACTTTACTCACCTTTTATAAGTTAAAATCGGGGCGGCAAGTTGGTTTTACTATTCATTATCTTCATGGTTTAAACAGAGTATTTTAAAATCAAAAGGGCAATTACAAATTGGCGACATGGCTAAGATAAATTTTCAAGTGTCAAGGGCAAGGTGGCAGGGTTTAAACCGTCATGGAAAGCTCAATATTGGTCCTAACCCAAAAGGGGCAGGCACACGTGGTTCTGACAACTCAAACTAAGGATGATGGAATTTTTTGTGCGTTTAAAACATCTGACACAAAAGAAGCACATATGATTTGACACACGGGATTGACACGTTGTTAATCGTGTAATATAAATCTAAATCCAACAGGTATATAAATTGAGCATCAAATGATTGAAGGAATGAAGAGCCAGGATTGATGGGGGCGTGTAACAAACTTTGGACTTAGAAGCTTCAGCTGATGGCTATATATAAAGCCTCACTTACTCACACACAAAAGGAAGGATTTTTTTATCTAGTTTTTCTAGCTTTTAGAATTTTTAGCTTATGTAATGGTTAGCTTTCAAACTTTAGCTTTTGAAATTCAGTTATTGTGATCCATTTTAAATCTCTTGTAATCGGTTTTCAAATTAATGAAATCAAGTCCTCTTTTATAAAATTTGCAATAAGCTCTCAATAATCTCAAATGTTTGTGTATTGTTTCATAAGCTTTTCATAAGCTCTACTACAACTCTTTGAGTCTCTAAGCTAAAATTGAGCTATTAATAAGCTCTTAATCTACTTAAATATTTAAAATCAGTTTAATATACCCTTTGCTTATGAATGTGGATAGGTTGTATGATTAAGCTGACTTGGAAGAGGCTTATGGGACCCCCTACCCTGCTTATTCATTGGGATAATGTGGAGCACGACCTTGTATGACAGCACTCATTGAGCCTTGATTTTTGGCCTTTGATTACGCTAAGGCTTTTGTAAGTTCTTTTAATTGTTAATATCATTTAGCTTTAATCTTGATTTGGCTTTTTTTCAACTTATTTTCTTGCTTAATTGTGGCTTTTATCTATTTATTATGGCTTATTGATCATGTTTAACTATCTGTTTTTAGCTTTTGTAGTATAAAACTTAGTTTTCTATTTTTGTCTCATAAATCAATAAAAACCAAAAAAATTATTAGCACAGCCATTAGCTTAATGTCTCTGGCTTATTGGCTTATTGAAGGTTGATTGTTAAGTTTGTTATAAGGTATGCATAATCTGGTATTTAAGTTTGTAAGCAAAATCTCAGTTTTAAAAGTTTAATTTTGAAATGAGGCCCAAACTGGGGGCCTACCCAAGCGAGTGTTTGGATTAGCTGTCTTTGACTTTCAAAAGTCAAATGCATTTGATGAATGTTTTTGAACTTGTTTCAATATAGGTTAAAATCAGTAGTAAGGGTGGTTTCATAGTTTAGATTTCAAAATTTAGCAAGTTAAAGCTTATTTTCTAAGTCTGTGTACCAGGGGAAGTTTTCTTTTTAAGCTAGTAAGAGATTTTTGATCCATGCTTTCTCAAGCTTGGATATTGTTTATTTAGTATTGGTACACACTCATTTGGTGTGTACAAAGCAGTTTTGACACTTAAGGTAAACTGTAATTTGGTTTTATCCTTTTTTGCTTGTGCAACAGATGGTAGAAGTGTAGTATCAAACTGCATCCCTTTTTGATTAGATTTATGTTAGCTATTGTTTTTTGCTCTTTAATAAAAATAAAATTCAGTAGGCTTGTAGTTTACCTGTTAGTTAAGTAGATTAGAAATAATTGTTCAAATTCTAGTTGATATTTTTCAGGGTAACTTGCCTTTTCAACTTCACAAAAATTCTAAAAAACCAAAAATAGTAGTAAGTAAGATTTTGATTCTCATTTTTAGATTTCAATCTTATAGGATCTGTTTTTATGATTTAGATTTATAGCTTAATAGTATATTGTTAAGTTTTCAAAAGCTCAGCTTCTGTAATAGCTTATTGTAGATTTTAGCTTAATTAGTTTTTGAGCTTAAAGTGTTTCTTCCTGAGTTAGTAGTTTTGATCATTAGATTTAGTAGTCTAAAAGTGTTATTAGTTGAGGTAGCTTATTAAACTTAGTTGCTATATATCATAAGCTTTCTGAATTAGCTTTTGGATTAAAGAATGGGGCTTATTTGAGATCTGAGAAAGCAATTTAGTGAAACTTAACTTTTTAGCTTTCATAAGCCAAGTTTCTGTAACAGCTTATTTCATAAATTATAAAAATATAATTAATAATAATAATTTTTATGAATATATAATTTAAAAATATTTTTTTATAATATTAATTAATTTAAAATTTATATACAAAATTATTTATAAAATATTAATTAATAATAATAATATTTCATACTCAACAATATTATATATATTATAATATAATATAAATTTAGATATTAATATTAATAATACTTATTAAATTAATAAATTAAATAATTAATTAATAAAAAATTATATATAAATAAAAATATAAGATGTTTTTGAGCTTAAATATGAATTTGAGCTTATGGTTGTTTTGTTAAAGTTGTTCAAAAAAGTTTAATCAATAACTTTCATGTTTTGAGTTTTCAAAAATAAAAAAAATTTCAAAAAGGTTGAGGGTGGGACTTGAACCCACGACCTCTTGCACACGCACCACACACCTTACCATTATGCTCCATTGGCTCATCCAATCTCATCTCCTTCCATTTAATACTTGTACACACTTTGGGCCTTAAGCCCAAATAATAAGCCGTAGCTTATTTTGGCTTTTTCCAAGCTTATTACATAAGCTAGGGGTTTGCTTAAATTTTTCTTCGATTCCTTGCATCTTTGTATACTTTTAGTGATTTTTCCATATTTTTCTCATTATTAGATTACTTTTTATCATTTTTCTTAGATTAAAAAAAATTCAAAAATCAATAAAAATAGAATTTTTTTTAAAAATACAAAAAGAAATAGTTTTTAGATTTAGAATAAATACTTTTAGGTTTATATGCATTAAAATCATTTTTACCCTTTTTAAATTTTTAATTTCATTTTTAAGCTTTTAAATTTAGTTTTAAAAATAGATTTTTATTATAAAAAAATAGTTAAAAATAGTTTTCTGAGTTTTTATAATATTTTAGACTTTTCTAAGTTTAAAAATCATTTTTTAGAATTTTTAGGAATTAATTTGCTATTTTCTAGGATTTAAATAGTTTAATTTAGTTTTTAATTCATAATAAATTCAAAAATAATCAAAAAATAATTTTCTTTTTCTTAAAATTTTCTTTTGTCTTAATTTAGGTTTAGAACCAAGAAGGACCATCGGACTACTAGATTAGATACTAGTTATAGCTTTTGATAGAACCTAGCCACGGGATGTGTGGTATAAATAACAACACTTGTCAAATTTTGACTATGTACAGTACAAAGGCAAGTCGTTCATGATATAATATAATGGTGATCCCGTTTCATATTCATCCTGTGTCCTATATTTCATCTCCGTCTTCATCATTATGAATCATACCGTGACTTTTAAATAATCATTGATACTTATTTGATATGAATTATCTATGAATTATCACTATTGTGACAATGTTTATTTTTGAACCTTACGCATTTTAAGGAAAGAATTGTGATATCATTCTTATTACGTGTTGTCTTATGTTGATAGAATGCCTCCCAAAAGGACATCAACATCTGAAGCACCAGCCATGACTCAGGCTGCCATCAAGAAACTAGTTGCTGACAGTGTTGCCACAGCTCTGGAAGCACAAGCTGCAACGATGGCAAATGCTGACAATACCAATAGAAACATCGGAGAAAGAGAAGCTCCTGTAGCAAGAAAGTGTAGCTACAAAGAGTTCATGAACTGCCAACCTATCAACTTCAAAGGTACGGAAGGAGTTGTTGGACTTATCCGCTGGTTTGAGCAAACTGAATCAGTGTTTTCCTGTAGCAACTGTACCGAAGACTGCAAGGTGAAGTTTGCTACTGGTACTTTAATTGAAGAAGCTCCATCCTGGTGGAATTATTTTTCCCAACCTATTGGGATAGAAGAAGCTTACAAGATTACCTGGGTTGAATTCAAGAAGCTTTTGATAAAGAAGGAATGTCCCCGAACTGAGGTCCAGAAGATAGAAGACGAATTTTACCATCTGACTATGAAGGGGAATGATCTCAAGACATATGTGAGAAGATTCCAGGAATTGGCAACCTTGTGTCCCACTATGGTGCCAGATTCTGAGAAAATGATGGAAGTTTTCAATGGGGGATTGCCTTGAAGTATTGAAGGGAATGTTACCGCCTCTAAACCTCAAACTCTAGAGGAAGCCATTAACATATCCCAGAGGCTAATGGACCAGGTAACAAAGCACACTCCGGTGCAAGTATCAAGTGATCACAAATGAAAGTTTGACGACAGAAGAACTTTCAACAACAACAACTACCGTAACACCAACACCAACAACCGCTACAATAATCACCAACCACAATAGAATAGAAGACAGGAAACCTTCAGGTCTTATGCTGTCACTCCAACTGAAAACAATAGGTATGTTGGAAATCTCCCATTATGTAATAAATGCACTCTGCATCACACAGGACCTTGCACTATTAAGTGTAATACTTGAAACAAGGTGGGCCATCTGACCAAGAACTACAGAAACAAAGGGCTAGCCACTGGAAGTAATCTGCTACCAGTAACAGTTACTTATCATGCCTGTGGAGAGAAAGGGCATTATGCAAATCAGTTCTGAAAGACCACCAACAATAATGCCCAGGGAAGAGCCTACATGCTGAAGGATATGAATGCTCACCAAGATCTGAACGTTGTCACGGGTATGTTCCTTCTAAACCAACATATAGCTAGAGTATTATTTGATTCTAGAGCCGATAAAAGCTTCGTATTGTTAGAAATAAAGAAATAATCTACTTGTAGCACGATTATAAAGTGCAAGGACTAGAAGTGCTAAGTTAGGAAAGTTTAATAAGAATAGCTAACCAAGGTTATAAATAGTAATTTATGCCATGGTTAGATGTAACAACTTCATTTAATCAAAAGGCAAGTTAGGTAATTCTTTCTCTAAACACACACACTAATTACACCTTCACTTTCACACACTAGTCATCAATCAAGATCTATTGGTTAATATGTGGTATCAAGAGCCAATGATTGCGGATTAGTGCTTATTCTAGTGTTTGATTGTGTTTGTGAGATTGAGATTTTGCTTATTTTGTGTGCTAAAAAGTCAAATCTGCTTATTTTGCGTTTATTTTCGTGCTTATCTGCAAACTGCTATTTTTTTTAGATCTTTTTTCTAAAAGTTGTAACTGTTTCAAAAGTTGGTTGTTGTAACTGTTTTTTTTTTCTAAAAGTTGTTGTAATTTTTTTTTCCAAAAGTTGGTTGTTGTAACACATTTGTAACAAAAGTGTAACTGATTTGACTGACTTTTTGGTCAAACTCAAAGACGCGTATTTGGGAAGACGTGTTTTCTGGAAATCATAGAAGGAACCGATCTATCTACAAATCATATGGAACCGAACAAGTCAATCGATCCAGCTCACCGAACGAGTTGACCGAACGAGATCACCTTACAAGTTAACCGATCTAACTTTGAAGACAACCGATCGAGACAACCGAACGAGTCAACCGATCTAGATCACCGATCGAGACAACCGATCTAACCATTTTTCAAAATAAAACTATACAATTTTTTTTAAATCAGATCTAAACGCATAACACAAGTCATCACAAATCTTAAATCAATACAAAAAAAAACGCAAAGCATATTATCAACGATCTCAGTTTGTTCACGTTTGGTTCCAACCTTCAAAGATTATATGATTGTGAACAAAATTTCATCATAGATCTATTTTAAAGCAAAGCTTCATTTGTTAAATATTCGACCTACAAGCCAAGAACAACAACAAAATTGTTGTGTCTCAGTTTTTGTATCGATTCATAAACGAAAAGGAAAATCAAAAGATCTCAGATTTGTTCATGAAAAACACAAATCTTTAAAAGATTTTTCGTGTTTAAACATCTCATCATTGATCTTGTTTTGAAGCATAAAAAAAACATCAAGAACAAAAGAATAAATAACTTTACCCGTGAATCTTCTACAAGTTCTTGAAAGCTACGAAAGTTTCAAATCAAACTCAATTAAAGCAACCTTTGTTAATAATGAAAAGAAAGATATTGTTGGTGATATGATAAAGTGAAAAGGTGAGATTTGGTCGTTGGAAATATTGTGACCAAGTAGGTTCTTTATCTCAATGATAGAATAAGAAAAGAGGCATATGTTTGATAGTTTGTGTTTGTGAATGTATAAAGAAAAAGAGTGGCGTCTGGTTTGTGATCTAGGGTTGTGAATAAGCAAAGTGAGGGAGCCTTATATATCATGTGTGTAGGGTTAGGGTAAATTTGAACTTGGGCTGCATATCATAACTAATCTCTTGGGCTAAATTTTTTTTTATATACTGAATGTTTTCTCGATAATTGGATAATACAAATTGAGCTCCGTATTTTTGATATAAAATTGGTTATTGGGCTAAAAATTTTGAGGTTATTAACTAATATTGCCAGAATTTTTGATATTCTCTTTGAGCAACAATTTTGAGTGCGGGTCGATAATTCGAGATTGATAATAATTTTGGGTTAAATTTTTGGGATTATTTTTTTTTGTTCTACGTTTTTAATTGAGCTTAAATAATTTTTTAGTAGAAATATTTTTTTTAGTAGACAATTTTTTTTAGTAAGTAGTGTTGTTCATAATAATAAAAAAAATAAAAATAAATAAATATAAAATAAATAAATTAAAAAAAATTTGTTAACATTTTGTGTTAGATATTTTTTTTAGTCTACAGATTTTTTTTCTCTTTCTTGCGAATTAAATAATGTTTGTTTGCACAAGTTAGTTAGTTCGTGGTGATTAATTGAGCGAGCTTGTTCGGATTATTAGTTAGCCTCAGGATTTTTGTTCAAGACAAGATGAGTCGAGACGTAATTACAGTTGGTTCGACAATGCGGATTCCGTTGTTATATCGGGGTGAATACTCTCAGTGGCGTGAACGGATTATGAACTATCTTGAAGAGCAAACAGATGGTGAAGCAATGATTAATTCTATTCAGAATGGTGACCACCCATTGCCTGTTGTTGCTCAAGTGTCACTTGCTGGAACCGCACCAAATGCACCTCCTACTCTTAAGGATCCCCAATTTTGGACTGCTGAAGAGAAAAAGAATCGAAAGATTGAT
>BQNB010074674.1:5421-31711 GCA_026074375.1 Tanacetum coccineum | reverse complement strand
ATACATTTAGGAGTTTGAATATTAGCTGGTTTTTGTTGGTTTCTCACTTTATTTTGCAGGTTTTCTCTACGACGAAATGGAATTCAAGGTCTCCTCGACTAGTTTTCATGTGGTATAACGGTTCTGTATAGGCGTAACCACAAAGGTTATGACGTAACAGATATCATTACGGCATAATGTCCTACATTAGTTCCGCCGTAACCTTTTAGTTCAAATATAATTTTTTTTATCCACATACCAATACCATGGTTACGCCGCAAACCTTTTTTGAAAACTCAAAATAAGTTTGAAACCTTTTCAAAAACCGTGTACAAGTAAATGAACTTTTTGGGTATGTTCCCTGTAAACCCTCATGAGACTTTACTCGTCTACTTGGGACACTAAGTGGTTTAAAAGGCTTATTGCATATGCTAAATGCAACCGTAATTCCTATGAAAGTGAGTTAGCTTGTAGTGTTTATTTATCCATGAACGTTTAATGCACTTTTTTGTCTAGTGATTTCAGGGGAAACGAGGTTGTTCTATAGACACTTTACAAGAAGTCAACTCTTGAAATTATCACTCGGAGAAGAGAGCAACACTTAATGGAGTTTTTTGTTATAATTCTACTCTTATTTAATTATTTCATTTCCTTAATTGTACAATAAGGACATTGTACAAACCAAGTGAAGGGATGGGAGTAGAATTACCACTTGACCTATATTAGCCTTTGATTTCCTAGTTTTATTTGAAAAATGGTGCCAATTTTAAAATTTTGACATGTTTTTCTTACTAAAGTAGAATAAATCTTTGCCGAGCACATTATTATCCTGTAATTAATTTGGTGAGATTAAGCCTAATATTCCGTTTTCATCTCTTACACATAAAATCCACCAAATACATGAGTGTGCCGGTAGTATTGTAAACTTTAGAACTTGGCATGTACATCTTGTTAAGACCTAATTGGTTAGTTAGAATAGACTGTTCAAGAAGGCAACTGGTATGTGCTTAATTACACATACCATTTATCCATTAAAACGGGCTTAAATGACCAAAAACATACCAAAAATACATTGTATTTGTGTGTTTTGCTTTATACACTATACAGGTATCAGATATTCACTAAAAGACAAAAATCAAGCCAAAACGGATAAAATCGAGCACGAAATGGAAAGAGCGTGAAAAAGTCAAAGTCAAAATCAACCAGTCAAAATCAAGGTCAAAGTCAAAGGCAAAAAGTCAACCCAAAAAGTCAAAGCCGAAGCCGAATCTGAAGAAATCTTAAATGGGCCAACCCGTACCTATTTAATGGGCCAGGTCATCCCATTAATCCTTAACTTATAAGTCTTATAGTCCAAAACCCTTAAAAGTCCAAAACCATAAACCGGCCCAACATTAAGCCCAAAACACTTAACCATTAACCCCTTAACCCATTTACACTAAAGGTCCTTTCACCCTTACACCGTTAGTCCTCAAGGACTAACATTGTTAGTCCAAAAGGACTAACGGTGCAAATGATTAACAAAAACAGGGCAAACACCCGTTAAACCAAAACAAACACACCCATTTCCCGCCAACACTGTTTATCTTCCCCAAAACGGGTTACCCTGTAACCCCGGACAAAAACATCCCTCTCCCACCTTAACCCCACTTCATAAACCAACAAATCCATGTTGGCAATCCTAAACAACCTCATTTGTTCAAGGTTGAAGACAAAAATTGAAGGGTTGAGATCACTTGACTTGGAGAACACACAAAATGGAGGGCTAAGATTGGTTTTCGACTTACTCACACAACAAAAACACCTCAATTATCACTCACACAAGAAACACAAACTCAAGACCTAGAACCTTCTCATTCGGCTATAAAAGAGAAGACCATTGGCAATCATTAGAGCATCTAGCTTTTTAGTACTTATTTTTATTGTCATTTTACAGCTTATTAAAAGTTTTCTTTAGGTCTTTTAAGTTTATTGTAATTTCTTTTCAAAGTCTTGTAATGTTTTGAAGTTTAATAAAAATTAAGTTTTTGTGTTGAATCATGTTTTTTAAGTTAATGCACTTAATGTTTTTAAAAAATGTTTGTTAATCTCTCATTAAGCTCTTGTTTACTTACTCTTAAACTGCTCACTTAAGCTATATTAACTTTTCTATAGTTTATATAGCTTAAGTCTTTTTACTCAAAAATCACTCAAAAAAAGCTATATGGATGACAAGCCAGATTTGGAAGGGCTTGTGGGTTTTACTAGCTTGTCTTTGACAAGCTAGAGCTTGTAGACAAAGCTTTCTTGAGCTTATTAGCCTTTATTTAGAGCAAAGGGCAAGATACTCTCTCTTTTTCATTTATTAGCTTAAAAACTGCTTATTGCTTATTTATTACTTATTTCATGTTTAGATTTGCTTAGTTATGCTAATTGTGTCTCATGATTGCTTACTAGTTGTAGTTTTCAGTTTATATGTCCTTGTTCATGTTTTTCATTAAAAACTATCTAATTTAGCCTTAATACTGCTTAATCTGTTAGCTTATTTATAAGTGCTTATTCCTGTGTTCTTAATGCTTATTAGTGCTTAATATAGCTTGTTGGATATCTGTTTTTCATAATCTTAGCTTAATCAGTTTAAACTAGCTTTAAAATAGATTTTGAAATGTTAAAGGAGTGTTTGGGTTAAGGTTAAAAGTGGGTCAAATTTAGTGTAAAGTTGTTTTGGGTCATTAACCTGAATTTGTCAATCTCTTTTAAGTTGTTTGAGTCAGTTTTTATAAGTCTTTTAAGTTTAAATATCAAGTTTTATGTTCAATCTATTCATGTTTTGAACCTGTGGGGATCTTGCTTGAATATTCAGCTTATATCATTGGATCTTGATTAGTGGTCCTTAGTTGTTATTTTCTTACTTGTTTTAGAGTCTAAATGCAGTAGAATTTAGTAAGTTTAAGTAGGAATTTGTCATTTGAGTTTTGAGTTAAACTGTCAAAGTTTTCAAGTGTTAGTTTCAAAGCTTAAAAAGCCATTTTTAATCTCAAAATTTAGGCCAGTTAATGTTAGATTTAGGATTTAAAGCTCATTGCATAAGCTCTTTGGTGTATAAGCTTTATTTGTTTCATCTTATTTTGTAGTCCAAACTTATTTTACATAATAACGTTGCTACATAATAACTAACGGTACAAACATTTGGTTCAAGTTGAAACAAAATTTGAATGTAAGTTGGTGGTATCGGTAATAAAGTAAGTTGTTCATTACGGTAAATTTTGGAAAGTTTGTTGGTATTCTATAGCTTTTACCCTACGTTTCATTCTGATGTTGGACTTTGGTGCGAGAATGTTATTGTTAGTTTTATTAATGTTTAATGAATCTACCTTGGTTTTCGCTTATGGTTTTTGTTTGTTTAACTTTATGCATATGTTTATTGATGAGTTTGTGTGCTTGGCTATTAAATACATTAATTTTATATACATACAAGCTTTTCAAGCCAAGCTCAAACTTTAATCAAATCATACTCAAGCCAAGCTCAAGCCTATATGGTTAAAGCTTGACGAGCTATCAAGCCAAGCTCAAGCCTACTATTTTCTTTTCAAGAAAAGCTAAAGCCCTATCAAGCTCGAGCTCGGATTGACTCGATTACACCCCTACTTATTGTATTTAATCGTTCATTTCATTCTATGTAAGAATTATGATAATTCAATCCATGTCTTTATTCATTAATTCTTGCATTGCTGTTACTATGAGCGGCTAAGCACTCCTAGTGCTGGCCTAACCATGTAGTTACTATTGTTATGATTATGATTTCCTGTTTAATTATGGTTCTGTTAGATATCCTTATAGCCTTTCATTGATCCCCATGTTTTGGTAGTATAGAGGGTGGCTTAGATCTTATTAATCATGATATTAGACTTACCATGTTGAACCTGGGATTAGTGGGGTACTAGGGTAGCTTGACATCTATCCCTAGTGTAGGAATTAAACAGATTACCGCCTTTGTCACATTAAATACTTATAAAGCATGGGAACTCTTTCAGAGGGGGTTAATAATCGGTTTAGATTATAGATTGGTCTTAAGGGTAGTTGGGGTTTAACCACTGCAAGCTTGGATGCCCTGCTCGTGTGATCATAAGGGAATGTGGGATCGTAGAGTAAGCATAGGACAAACCTTAAATGAAAATTCAGGTCTGTCGACTTTAGAACCACTAATGGAACTTATAATTGAACATTGCACAGGAAAATGTAATCATAGCATTAGTAATGAAATGGTTAGGTTAGCACGCCTTTCTCCCTGATATCTTATATCTATTTATTTTATTGCATTTACTTTTCCGTAACTCTTAAAATCAATCTTAAAACCATTTTCAATCATGACAATAATCATATTATAACTATTAAACCTTAGCTCTTGGGACGACCTCGGATTTACCAAGCTACTGCACTATATATGACCGAGTTCTCTGCCCGTTAGTGCGTGTATCGGTAAACGAGTTTTATAAATTTAAAACTTGGCAAAATATTATTTAAAACAATTTACGCATCAAGTTTTTGGCGTTGTTGCTGGGGAGCTTAAAGATAGTTTTAATTTGACCCTCTTTCTCGATCATGACTAGGATTAGTAACACAAAAGTGTCCACTCCTTTTGCTAACCCCGAAAGGCAATTTCGGAATAGAAAAGATCACACCCAATACGGTCCACAATATTTATTCCTTCTATGAATCTAAATTATTAGAATCAGAGTCGAAAGATTTTAGTGATATCGACATTGACACACTTACACTGGAACAATATCTGGCGCTAAATCGTAATAACTCGCAAATGGGAATAAAAAGACCTGGGATTGAAAAGAATGCCGTTTTTGAAATTAAAAGTCAACTATTGAAGGAATTGCCTAAGAACACCTTCTCTGGAGGAAAGACTGAAGATTCTATGGAACACTTATGAAAAGTCCTAGGAATCGCTAGTTTATTCAACACACCTGGGATTTCGGGAAATGACATAATGCTACGAATTTTTCCCTTAACTCTTACATGAGCCGCCAAGAGATGGTTGAGAAGAACTTCATCCAACTTATTAAAAACATGGGATGAATTAAAACAAATCTTCATCCAAAAATTCTGCCACCTTCAGCAACTTTCAAACAAATGGGAGAAATTCTTAATTTTTGGCAAGAAGAAGGGGAAACCCTGTACCAAACATGGAAAAGATTTAATGAACTCCTCTTTAAGTGTCCATTTTATGATTTGAATGACTATCAAAAAGTAAATACCTTTTACAAAGGCCTAAACTTTCATACCCATTAGATCCTGGATTCCCGTGGCTTAATTACAAGGTTAACTGCTAGTGAAGCTTTGGAGTCAATTCCAGAGAAAGTAGACCATTCTCATAGATGGCACAAGGAGGAAAGTTCTAACAACTCTTTTAGTACTATCACAGAAAAACTTAAGATTCTAAATCATGATATGAGTGATCTTAGGTAAGAAACCCATAAAATCAACCAAAAACCCAATATGAAGTTTCACCACGAAGAAGTAAAAAGTATTAGGACAAGTGAGACTAAATAAAACCACCAAAGGTTCACCCACCCTTTAGATAACATCAAGGGAACACTAGAACAATATTTAGAGGATTCATGTAAAAGACAAAATATATTGGACAAATGGATGCAAAACTTCATTGAAAACACTAATAAAAACCTCTAAAAACATGAATAAACCATTAAAAAACTTGAAAAATATGTGTGGTGGCATGTTCAAATAGATCATAAGTCAAGGAGAAGCAATAAAGATTGTTTCATTCATGGAGATTGTTTTGTAATATCAAATAGGGGAAGATTGTTGGGTTTAATGATTTGATGATTACAAAACTACATGTGCTTAAATGAAGAAGAATGACACAACAAGGGCTTAATATGATCACTTTGGTATTCTACATATGGAAAAATTAAATGCTGGAAGATTTGCTAAAGATAAGCATTGAAAAGTCAAATGTTTAGTTTCCATATAATTAAATGTTTAGTTTCCTTGTATAATTAAATAAAGTTGTTCATCTTGCCCATGTTTTAGCTAATCGGAAGGACAATGCACCGGTCATGAATCGTACTACTTTACAACAAGAATGCGCACTAAAATTAGAACCTCCTCAAGAAACACCCAAGTTGGAAACTTTCTCTGAAAAGGTGAAAAGGTGCATTATGGAAACCCAAGCTAACGAAGAAAAACTTCTTAAAAAATTAGAATGCGAACCGGTCAACACTACCTTAGTAAATGATATTCGAAAAACACCAGAATACACCCGGCATTTACAAGAGTTGGTTTCAAATAAAATTCAAATTGAAAACTTATCCATGGTGAAATTAAATGCCAGATGTTCCGCTGTGCTCCAAAACGAGCTTCTGCCCTAAGAAAAAGATCCAAAAAGTTTTGTTTTACCATGCATCATTGGCAATACAACATTTAGCAATGCTCTTGCCGATTTAGGAGCCAGTATTAGTGTAATGCCGTTTTCTATGTTTAAATGTTTAGGTCTTGGGAACCCAAGACCAGTTAATATGGTTATAGAAATGACAGATAGATCCATGCAATCTCCAAAAGGAATAGTTGAAAATGTTCTAGTAAAGATTCATAAGTTCATCTTTCTAGTAGACTTTGTTATTCTCAATATCGTCGAAGATAACAAGGTTCCAATTATCCTGGGAGGACCTATGTTGGCCACTGCACACGCTAGAATTGACGTATTTAGAGGAAAAATCTCGTTAGAAGTTGAAAAAGAATAAGTTAATTTAATGCCAATGAAGGAGCCACCCCTATTACTGTTTCACCTGTCTGCGTAATTTAAAATTTTGATGTGATTGATGACATTGACGGACCCGACGATTTAGAAGAATTTCTAGTGGATGATAACCTCGACCGGGACTTAGGAAATTTTCTCCAGGATAATAACCTATTTCCAAATTATGAAACTAACTCTCCTTATCCAGATAAATCTTCAAGAGAAATTTAGAGCCCAACTAAGGGATTTCAAGATTCTGACAATGACTTTGGTCGAAGAATAGATGAACTCGTTACAATAGACGACCTATGAGGAGACCTAGATCCTGAATCCTTAAATAATAAGCAACCTTTAAAACCAAAATTTCAAAGCATAGGAACTAGAGTTAATAAATACAACCCTTATAATCTTCAAATTACTTGCAAAATAGGGTTTGTTAACTTCAACCCTAACATAGACCTAATTTACCCGTTTAATATAATGTCTAGAGTAGCTTACAACTTAATAATGAAACGGGAACTCATTTATACAGGAAATAATATTGTCGGGAAGGCAAAAAATCTACAAGTGTTCATCGGATGGCACTCCTTTTTAACCAACTTCATTATCCTAGAAAATATGAACGAATTTGTTGAAAAAGGGCTAACAGAGGTAACACTCAGTAAACCTTTCAAAGAAAAAATTGGATTAGAAGAAGATATAAGCAAAGGAAGAATTTTGTTTAGGATTAGAGATGATTAAACCATCTTTAACATGCCTCGAGCTAAGAGAAGGCTCAGTAAACTGACCACCGAACAACAGAACATGATATCCCTCATTTTAAAAATTAGTGACGAGGATAAAGATAATGGAATTAGTCACCCGTATTAGAAAATAAAAGAATTCTATAAAGGTTGTTTGAATCTGGGAGAAGAGTATAAACAAGATTTAGAGGTTATTAACTGGATTAAACGGGGACATGCAAGTGTGCATGAACTAACTTAGAGCATCTTAAGTCTAACTTAAAGACTCAGTAATCAACAAAAGTGCTTGTCGGGAGACAACCCGTCTTTAATTAATAAAATACATTTAGGAGTTTGAATATTAGTTGGTTTTTGTTGGTTTCTCACTTTATTTTGCAGGTTTTCTCTACGACAAAATGGAATTCAAGGTCTCCTCGACTAGTTTTCATGTGGTATAACGGTTTTGTATAGGCGTAACCATAAAGGTTTTGTCGTAACAGATATCATTAAGGTGAAATGTCCTACATTAGTTACGCCGTAACCTTTTAGTTCAAATATAAATCTTTTTATCCACATGTTTACGGCGTAACCAATACCATGGTTACGTCGCAAACCTTTTCTGAAAACTCAAAATAAGTTTGAAACCTTTTCAAAAACCGTGTACAAGTAAATGAACTTTGTGGGTGTGTTTCCTGTAAACTCTCATGAGACTTCACTCATCCACCTAGGACACCAAGTGGTTTAAAAGGCTTGTTGCATATGCTAAATGTAACCGTGATTCATATGAAAGTGAGTTAGATTGTAGTGTATATTTATCCATGAACGTTTAATGCTCTTTGTTGTCTAGTGATTTTAGGGGA
Source organism: Tanacetum coccineum (assembly GCA_026074375.1). Classification (NCBI taxonomy): domain Eukaryota; kingdom Viridiplantae; phylum Streptophyta; class Magnoliopsida; order Asterales; family Asteraceae; genus Tanacetum; species Tanacetum coccineum. The sequence goes on along the minus strand of BQNB010074674.1, from coordinate 23,402 downwards.
AACGAGGTTGTTCTATAGATACTTTGCAGGAAGTCAACTCTTGCAATTATCACTCGGAGAAGAGAGAAACACTCAAGGGAGTTTTTTTATAATTCTACTCTTATTTCATTATTTTATTTCCTTAATTGTACAATAGGGATATTGTACAAACCAAGTGGGGGGATGGGAGTAGAATTACCACTTGACCTATATTAGCCTTTGATTTCCTAGTTTTATTTGAAAAATGGTGTCAATTTTAAAATTTTGACATGTTTTTCTTACTAAACTAGAATAAATCTTTGCCGAGCACATTATTATCCTGTAATTAATTTGGTGAGATTAAGCCTAATATTTTGTTTTCATCTCTTACATATAAAATTCACCAAATACATGAGTGTGCTGGTAGTATTGTAAACTTTAGAACTTGGCATGTACATCTTGTTAAGACCTAATTAGTTAGTTAGAATAGACTGTTCATGAAGACAATATCTTAGGAAATCACCTAAAAAGCCTATATGTGTGTGTGTGTTTATCGGCTTGTCACACTGACTTGTTTACCTCCCCTTGTAAACCCTAGTTGCACTCACTACCATTGCAAGATACCCCTAGATCACCTTGTCAAGCCATTCTTGTTTAAACAATATATGTTTTGTTACGCCATTTCGCCTTAGCCTACCCTGTAGTCTTTATTTTCTTTGTGTTGAAATCTCTATCTATTTAATTCCATGGTTCGGGAGAATGAGAACGAAAACTTTATGTATTCGTGGAAGACCAATCAGTTATGATCTATAAAGACCCCCATGTATCACCACTTTCGACATTGTTCATCTCAAGTGGGGGGATGTGCGTATAATATCGGATGTTGCAGGGGCAATAATTAAAGATATAAACTCATATAGCATTTGCATATTTATCATGAAGAAAATGAAGAAAAGAGGGTGCAACTAAAAAGCCACCCATGTGCTAAAAAATGTAAAGATGGTGCAAAATAAATAAAAAATAAAAAGAAGTGGAGCTAGTAGCCCATTATTGCACCAAGCCATCTCAACAAGTATAAAGAATGGAGCTAGTAGCCCATTATTGAAGATCAGGTTTTCAAACTCAGACTTTTGGACCTTGGATGGACAGTAGCTAGTTATGACAACCTTAGTTTAGTTTAGACTATTTGTTTTGTTTTTATCTTAACAACCATTTTAAGTGTATCCTATGTCTATCCTTACCCTTTATATCACCCAATAAACCAAATATTACTCATGTTGCCTTGAAGACTGTTTAGACCCTAATTCTAGTTGATGGAGACTTGTGTACTTTCCAAGCTTATGATAGAATACATACTATGACTGTGCAATTGAGCGATCACCCCAAAATTGAACACTTAGTTTAGTAATGAGAGTTGAGTGTTTTTATCCCCTTTTCGTGAGGTGTTCGACTCAGATGTTTTCTAGCATAAGTAGTTTATAAATTCATTTCTCCAAGTTAAATTGGAACAATCCCTTTATGAATTATTCTAAACGGTGCTACTTGAGGGCAAGTAGAAGTCAAGTGGGGGATATTTGATAACATCAAATAGTTGATACATTTTAATATCAAATTCCCTATAAAAATGCTTACAAGTATGTTATTAATATATGAAAACGTTACTTAATTGTTAATATTTAGTTTTCAGGGACCAAGTGAGCATTTTAGCAAAAGACAAGGGATTTGGACAAGAAATGCACTAAAGTGAAGAGTCCAAAGCACTTTACGGCGTAACACCCCCGAGGGATTACGCTGTAACATCTTATAACGAAGAAATGAGTCATCACACCCTTTACGGCGTAAAGTGTCTCCAAGATTACCCCGCAACATTCAAAAATTACAAGAGATAATGTATCCGACTCAGCGTTACGGCGTAACATAGGCGACAAGGTTACGCCGTAACCTACTTTTATGCATAGAAGATTGAATGCTTACGTAACAAGGTTACGTCGTAACATCCCATAAGGATTACACCGTAAACCTTTCAAAGCCTATAAATAGATCCCTCCTCCGGCTCATTCAGCATCACTCACCACCACCACTTCACACACAGTTCTAAGGGGTGAACCAAATGTAACACCCCCATAAAATCATAACGCAGCGGAATACCACTCTGGGGTGCTACTTCATAGTATAAGGTACAAGTCACAGTAAACGACCTTTAAAGAGACGTTTGATAAAATGTCACATTCGATTTAAGTAGATCATAGTAAATTCAGGTCCCAATAATTTATGATTTAGCAAGATCACCAGATTTCAATCGTGACTCATTTTGTCTATTTAGTGGAAAAAATATGGTTAAGTCGAAGGTGAAGAAAACTGAGTCCATGAGTCGTGTTGATTTACAAGCGTTCTCGAATGCTCCCTAATGCTCAGCTAGCAAGTTAATAAACCTGAGAAATACATGCTAAAACGTCAAACAATAATGTTGGTGAATTCATAGTTTAAGTAAAAACAGTAGTGAAATAAATCGGAGTAATATTTTTAGTAAGGAAAGTAGCGTCCCAATATTTAGAAGGAAAATTGTTATCAGAAAATTTCCGACAGTAGTAATTTAATAAAATCAAAAATTTGCACTTGTAGTGGTCACAGGTATAAGATCCAGACAGCGACATGTATTATAGTTATAATTCACAGATAAATTGCAACGAATACATTGTTCAATCATCCATTTATTGCATTGAGCTCATGACCACCGAAAACCTTGACGGTAATGCATATCATATGCATTCTTGTTTGCCCCGAAGTAGGTATTATTGCCTTATACCTAAATTCTAAATACAAATTGTCCGTTGACTGGGTGCTCGAAAGGATTCGATTCATACCCCCGGACAGGGCTGTCAAACCCAATAGATCTATTTATTTGTACTAGCGCTCACCCATTATAGGCAATTAACAGTTCATGATGTTGGGGTCTTTGGCAATAGTGACTCATGCAGATAATTTCATAAGCGGGTCAGGCATACCCTTCAAGCACTTGTGTTCCATTAGAAAAACAAAGTATGTGTTCAAAACTCACGGTTTTGTAAATAGATAATCGATGATCTCAAATCATATAGTAAGCACATCAAGCTTCAATAAATTCATGAGTAAACAACCAAGTATCAAACATGTATTAGAAATCATATGGTAGGCAAGTAAAAGCTTTAGTAAAAACATTCATGTAACGCTTATGTAGTAGTAACCAATAAGTTTGCTTAAATAAACGAGCATGTATTCTCACCCCGAAAATAGTTTAAGAAAACCATTAAAAGAGAAAAGGTGGGGCTATGAACTCACCTTGATGTTGCAGAGAAACTAGCAGAAATGCAAATAATAATCACAGCATAAATGGAGAACGGAACAGCTCGACCAAGAAGATGCAGCTTAATTTAACGGCTATATCCTACTACTTAGGATAATGAATTTGGGTTTACCGATAGATGACATCAATGCGACACGTTGGTAAAGGATTGAGGTTTCAGGTTGGATGAGTTTGGTGGTTGGTTAAATAAAATACACCGAAAAGAATACACAAGTCATGTAATTTATCCGTATCATATACATATGAAAAAGTAGAAACAATTATATATTTCATGTGTGCGAAATTATATAATAAAGAAAAACAAACAAAAGGATAAGTCGCAACATTATAATACTTCACGTTTTATTTTAAGAAACGTAAGAAAAATAATCGTAACAATATAATTCGACACGTTTTCGAAATTCACTTTACTAAATTAATAAAACGTTCTTGCATAAAAGTAAACACACGTTTTAAAGTTACGAATTAGATAAATGACGTTTTTAAAGACTTTACAAAAGTTATAGTCGGGAATTATAAGATAATATTTTCTAATTTAGTATTTCGTTACGCGTTTTAACTAAACTAGTTGTCTTGTTTATAAAAGTATAGTTTTCGTTTATTTACCGATTTATTGTATTATTACAAATAAATAATCTTATAGTTATATAACTTTGTCATTTAATCAAGTTTCTAAAATAATAGAAGTGTTAAACGAAAAATACTAAGTATATAAATTTTTATAAATTTCGTACACTAAATACTTTAAGATTTGAATCGCGCGATGACCTAGTCGTTTTTTACGACGTTTCCCATTTTCACAAAACTCAATGTTTTTCCCCTTTTAATCATTCCATGTTGCAAATTACGCTGCGTGTCATATACATCTACTAGACAAAATAACTAACAATAATAGTAAAACCCAAATCCCCCTTAAGGGGCTGTTAAACAACAAACCAAACACCCTCTGCTGGCTGTTAAACCCAAATCCAAACGCCCCCTGCTGGGCTATTAACTCAGCAACCAAACACCCCTTTGGGGCAGTTTAAAGCCAGAAACAAACGCCCCTTAGGGGCTGTTATACGCAAACCCAAACGCACCCATTTGGGGCTACAACCCACAGAACCTACGCACCTTAACGGTGTTAAACCAGAAAAACAAACACCTATTACGGCTTGAACCAAAATACAGCCCTATATGGGCTATTAAACCCATAACCAAACGCTCTATTTGGGCTTTCAAACCAGAAAACAAACACGCATCTTGTAGGCATGTTTTATACACTTAAAAGAAACACCCTTTGGGTTTGGTTAAAATCACAACAAAACAAACGCACCTAATGTGGGACTGTGTTTATTCACACCAAACGCACCAGTTTTTGTGTTGATATTGAAAACCAAGCGCACCTTTTGGGCTTTTACACAACCCAAAAACGAAAACCTTTGAATGGTGGTGCGGTGGTGATGACGAGGAAATGACTAGGTGATAGAGTGGCTGTGGTGGCTGTGACGGTGGGGAAGTGTCGGCTGTGATGGCGTGATGGGGGTGGTCGCGATGATGGTGAGGGTGTGGCGCGGCTGGTGAGGAGATGGAGGAGGTTATTGCGATGGTGGAGGCGGCAGTGGTGGCAGTGGGGTGGTGGATGTATGCGGTGGTGATGATGGTGACGTGGTGTGGTGTGGGGTGATGATGGTGTGTCGAATGGTGGTGGTTTTTGGTGACAGTGGGGGTTCGGTGGTGGTGTTATGATGATGGCAGCGGCGGCGGTGGTGGGTGGTGTGAAGGTGGCAGCCGGTGAGGGGGGGGGGGGGGGGGGGGGGACGGCGTGGTGGTGGCGAGTGGTATGGGATTAGTGTAGATGTGGAGATGGGGATCCTTTTGGACCACAACACTCTTTCTACTCTCATATACTCGACACTCTGGCGGAGAAGTCGCGGAAAATGTTTTTTGGCCGGCGGCAGTGGGTGGCTGCCGGAAAAATATGGGGGAGAGAGAAGAGGAGCATGTGTGTGTTTTATATGTATATGAAATGAAAATGAAATGAAGAAAATATATATAAATTATATATATATATATAAATATATAAAAGTTATAAAACATATGTGGCAAGTCCCAATAAGTTCGGGGTTTACTTTGTAAATATTTCCAAGGGGCCAAAAGTGTAACATTTGAGTAACTTTTATAAAATTTTGTTGGGAATCTTTTGGACTAGTTATCGGTCGATTCAATACACGTAAACTTGCGCCACTTGATTTTCCAAATCATTTTCTGATATATATGAGTGTTTAATTGAAAGTTGTGTGTGTTGTTATCTTCTCATCAGCATCTCTCACAAATATTTTTATAAACATTTATAAAAAATTATCCGTACCAAGTTCTTTATTTGGTACCGATTATGGTCTCGTCCAAAAGTAAAATAGAAATTAAATTTTTAACCCGTATATTTGCTGTTATCGAAAACGTTTTTCGAATAAAATGATGACCTAATTTATTAAAGATTTTTATTTTAATAAAATGTGTTAATTATATTAATTTAATTATTTTCTCGTTTCTACATCTTGCGAGGGGGAATTTCAGTCACTTTCTGACTGTTTTCGGGTTTCGGTCAAAACTGAAAAATTGTTAGGAATGTCGTTTTACATCAAATTGCTTTAGAGTCCGAATAATTAAAACGTGATTTAGCTGGTCGTTTTTAATAAGTCAGCTTAAAAATAAATAAATTTTATAAACGACAAACGATGTAATAATAATATAATTTATTATTTAATAGTTCCGAAATTTGACGGTTGTTCACAGTATTCCCACCTTAAGAGAGCGAAGTTCCCGCGTGCTCAATTTGTTATTATTCGTCTCTTGGTTTACTAGTGATTAGATGAGTGGATATACCTAGGTCATTGTCGAGGTTTCCAACGAAAGCTTGAGTGAACAAAGGTCAAACTATAGGATATATGCAATCGATATGAGCGAATGAATCAAATGTAATGAGAATCTTCAAATGGAAGGATGGAATACATGACTGGAAGAAAAGCCATTGGAACGAAGAATTTACAAGTCGTCAATCTCTTGAAGTGGTTAATGATTTATATATTTAGATTATCAAGTTCGCGGCGCGCTCACGTTACACATTCGGGAAAAATCCATATAACATGCCACGAGTCGAATAGAAATTCATAGACAGATAAATGATTCATACAGACGAACACACGCTATGTCGGAATAAAACCTTAAGCCAATCATTTATAATTGTCACTTACAAAAAGAGGCGTCCCAAATCCTTGTAAGTGAAGAATTTATAAACTTATGATTCGGGGTAATTTATACATTTCCTTTTTCAATAAGATGCATGTCTAATTCATTTCAATAAGATGACTATAAATCATCCTACCTAAGTATCGCCGGCACAAAACACGATATCAAAACAAGACCAGATGTTAAATTAATCAGTGGAATTGAAAAAAAAAAACTATGTCGGATTTTGATATTATCAAAAGGGAATAAAGTAAAGCCATGAAAAAGTTCGAAGTTAATCGTAAAAGATCAAAAAGAAAATAGCCCATATGTATAGGTAATCTTATATAATACCAGTATTGACGCTACAGGGAGTAAATGAGAAATCAGGAAGTACGCGAAAATCGAAGTGGTCAATATATATATAATTGACCGATATTTTGGTAATCAGAACATACGTCATCAGATAGTACGTGAGTGGTGTATCATAGCAAGTATTATATACTATTATTAATGTTAACAACAATAGGGATGCAAAAGAAGAGATATAAGTTACCTGCGGTGCAGCGCCGCTTATGAGATTATCAGAAATGGTGGGAAAGACTCTTAAATTTTTATTTTTTTTTCGAAAACGGTTATAGTCTAGGGTTTTGAAAACAACCTAGTTCGCTATAACGAGTTCTCTGATACCACTCTGTAACACCCCCATAAAATCACAACGCAGGCGGTATACACTTCTGGGGTGCTTATTATAGTTTAAGGTACAAAGTCAAGTAACACGACCTCTAATGAGACGTTTGTAATATAAGTCACATTCGATTTAGTAGATCAGAGTAAATTCAAGCATTGGTTCCCAATAATTTATGATTTAACAAGATCACCAGATTTCAATCGTGTCTCATTTTGTCTATTTAAGGAAAAATAGTTATCGAATGTGAAGAAAACTAAGTCCTTAAGTTTTGTTGATATCCCAGCGTCTACGAATTGCTCCCACCATGCCTAAGCTTAGAAAGATAATAACTGAGGAAAATACATGCAAACGTCTACAATAATGTTGGTGATTCTTAGGTTTAAGTAAAAATATGTATTGAAATAAATCGAGTAATTTCAGTTAAGGAATAGTTAGGTTACAATATTTAGAAGAATTGTTATCGAAATCCGAGTAGTAATTTAATAAATCAAATATGCCTAGTAGTGGATCACAAGGTATAAGATCAGCCAGCGACAGTATTTCATAGTATAATTCAACAGAATACATTGCAACGAATACAATGTATCAATTCATCTTTATTGCATTGAGCTCATGACACCGAAACCTTGACGGTAATGCATATCATATGCATTCTTGTTTGCCCCCGAAGTAGGTATTATTGCCTTATACCTAAATTCTAAATACAAATTGTCCGTTGACTGGGTGCTCGAAAGGATTCGATTCATACCCCCGGACAGGGCTGTCAAACCCAATAGATCTATTTATTTGTACTAGCGCTCACCCATTATAGGCAATTAACAGTTCATGATGTTGGGGTCTTTGGCAATAGTGACTCATGCAGATAATTTCATAAGCGGGTCAGGCATACCCTTCAAGCTCTTGGGTTCATCTAGAAATCACAAAGTGTTAGGTAAAATGCCCGCAGTGTGTAGTGGTGTGGTACTATGAATCCAGTATGGGCACCATGTCTATAAGGGTCTCAGTTTGTTGGAATGGGATTTGTGTTCAGGACTCTGGTCGTTATGGTGGTTACTTTTGGGGTTGGAAAAGCTGTAATAGACGCTCGTATCAACTTGGCGTATGTGGTTGTTCCGTGGGGGATGGTTGGATGGGTTTTTTTAGGTGTTGTCTTTAAAATGTTTTTATTTATTGTTATATCATTTGATTTACACTTAAATATAATATAAACAATTTATGTAAATTTGTTATGTTACTAATGTCCCTTGTATGTTTCTTATTTTGTTAATAATTATCTATTGTTTATCATATTTTATGTGTTTCATATATATGCTCTCTGCTTTACGAGGTGCACATTATCCTCAATGTGTTCAAAACTCACGTGTTTTTGTAAATAGATTAATCGAAATGTTCTCAAACATCATATAGTAAGCACATCAAGCTTCATTAAATTCATGAGGTAGGGGTGGTAATCAACCAAGTATCAACTTTAATTTGAAATCATTTGTGGTGGTAGGCAAAGTAATAAATGCTTTGTAAAAAAACTTTTCGTAACGCTTTTATGTAGTAGTTAATATTAAGTTGCTTTAAATAAACGAGCATGTATTCTCACCCCGGATAATATTTTATGAAAGAGTAAACCATTAAAAAGAGGAAATGGTGGGGCTATGATATCTCTTGAGGTTGCAGTGAAACTAGCAAAAAATGCAAATAATAATTCACAGCAGTTATATATGGAGTACAGGAAACTGGCTCGTCCAGAAGGTTGCAAGCTTTAATTTATCGGGATTTTATCCTATTTCATTAGGTTATTTGTAACTTGGGTTTTCTCGATTTAGATGTCATCAATATTGCGAAAAGTTTGTAATGGTTTGTTGTCGGGGTTATGGTGGGATTTTGGGTGGTTGGAGTTTGGGGGTTGTGTTAAATAATATGACACCGAAAAGATATACACAAGTATTGTATTTTTATTCAGTTTTTTCGGTGTTCACTTTTGTATTAGATTCATTGATTTATGTAATTGTCGGAGATTCTTATTATTAAGACAAAATATACAAAGGATATGGAGATTATGTGTAGTATTGTATGGGTGGTGGGGTATTTTAGGGTTGTTATTAGTTGAGGTAATGTGTTTGAGAATAGGGCGGAGTTTGGATAGGGTAGTATTGGTGGTGCGGTCGGGAATGTTTTTGGGGATACTATAGGGGGTATGTGAAGTTTTGTGTTTTTGGTCGGGGGGGGGTTTTTGTAGGGTCTTTTGGGTCGTGGAGGGTGGGTTTGTGTTGTGTTGTGGGGGAGTTTGCTGGTGTGAGGGGTAGAGGGGGTTAAGTTAGTGGGGGGGGAGGTGGAGTATTTGGTGTGTGGGGGAGGGGTGGTGCAGTGGGTGGGGTAGGTGAGTATTTGTTTGTTGTGATGTGTGGGTTGTTAGGGGGATGGGTGGTGTAAACCGCAAGTTGGAGAAAGAATGGGGAGTTTTGTTGTGTGGGGGGGTCGGGGGGGGGGGGGGGGGGTTGGCGGGGGGGGGGGGGGGGTGGGGGGTTTGGGGGGTGGGGGGCGGGTGGGGGGGGGGGGGGGTTGGGGGGGGGGGGGGGGTTTTACTTGGGGTGTTTAGGGGGGTGGGGGGGGGGGTGAGGCGGGAGATTGGTTTTGGGTGGGGGGGGGGGGGTGGGCGGGGGGGGGGTGGGGGGGGGGGGTGGGGGGTGGGGGGGGAGGGAGGGGCAGGGGGGGGGGGGGGGGGGGGGGGGGGGTGGGGGGGGGTTGGGGGGTTGGGGTTGGGTGGGGGGGGGGGGGGGGGGGTTTCTGGGGTGCGGGGGGGGGGGGGGGGGGGGGGGTGGGGGGGGGGGGGGGGGGGGGGGGGGGGGGGGGGGGGGGGGGGGGGTTTGTGGGGGGGGGTGGCGGTTGGGGGTTTGTGGGGGGGTGGGGGGGGGGGGGGGGGGGGGGAGGGGGGGGAGGGTTTGCGGGGGGTGGGGGGGGGGGGGGGGGCGGTGGGGGGGGGGGGGGGAGGGGTGTTGGTGGGGGGGGCGGTGTGGTGGGGGTGGGGGGGGGGGGGGGGGTGTTAGGGTAGGTGGGGGGTTTGGGAGTTTGTAGAGTGGGGGGGGGATAGCGGGGGGGGGGGGGGGGGGTTGGGGGGGGTGGAGGGGTTTCGTGCTAGGGTGGGGGGTGGGGGGGGTGGGGGGGGGGGGTGCGGTGGGGTATTTACTGGTTGCGTGGCTTGGGAGGGGGTTGAGGTTGGGGGCGTGGGGGGTTGGGGGGGGTTCGAAAGGTTTGAGGGGGGGGGTGGTGGGTGGGTGGGGGGGGGGGGGGGGGGCGGGGGGGGTGGGGGGGGGGTTGTGGGGGGGGGGGGGGGGGGTTGGCGGGGGGGGGGGTGGGGGGGAGGGGGGGGGGGGGGGGGGGGGGGGGGGGGGGGGTGGGTGGGGGGGTGTGGGGGGGGGGTATGGGGGGGGGGGGGCGGGGGGGGGGGGGGGGGGTGGGTTGGTAGGAGGGGGGGGTGGGGAGGGGGGGGGGGTGGGGGGGGGGGGGGGGGGGGGGTGGGTGGGGGGGGGGTGGGGGGGGCGGGGGTGGGGGGGAGGAGGGGGGGGGGGGGGGGGGGGGGGGGGGGGGGGGGGGGGGGGGGGGGGTGGCGGGGCGGTGGCGGGGGGGCGGGGGGGGGGGGGGGGTGGTGGGGGGGGGGGGGGGGGGGGGGGGGGGGGGGGGCGGGGGGGTTATAGTGGGGGGGGGAGTTGGGGGGGGGGGGTTGTGCGGGGGGGGGGGGGGGGGGGGGTGGGGGGGGGGGGCGGTTGGGGGGGGGGCGGGAGGGGGGGGAGGCGGGGGGTGGGGGGGGTGGGGGGGGGGGGGGGGGGGGGGGGGGGTGGGGGGTTTCGGGGGTGGGGGGGGGGGGGGGGGTGGGGGGGGGGGGGGTGGAGGTGGGGGGTGGGGGGATGGTGGGGTGGGTGGGGTGGGGGGGGGGGGTTGTGGCTGGGGATGGGTGGTGGGGGGGGGGGGGGGGGGGGGGGGGGGTTGTGGGGTATTGTGTGGGGTGGTGGGGGTGTGGGGGGTTGAGGTGGGGGGGGTGGGGGGGGGGGGGGGGGGGGGGGGGGGTGGTGTGGGGGGGGGGGGGGGGGTGGGGGGGGGTGGGTTGGGGGGGGGGGGGGGTGGGGGGGGGGGGGGGGGGGGTGGGGGGTTTCGGTGGGTGGGGGGGGGGTGGGGGGGGAGGTATTTGGGGGGGGGGGAGTGTCTAGTATGTGTTGGGAGGGGGGGGTAGGGGTGGGGGGGGGGGGGGGGGGGGGGGGGGGGGGTTGGGGGGGGGGGGCTTGCGTGGTGGGTGGGGGGTGGGGTTGGGGGTGGGGGGGGGGGGAGTGGGGGGGAGGGGGGGGGGGGGGAGGGGGGTGGCGCGTTGTGGGGGGGGGGGGGTGAGAGAGTGGGGGGGGGGGGGACACAAAGTATGTAATATATTCCGTATATATTACATATGAAAAAGAAACAATTATATAATTCATGTGGCGAATCATATAATAAAGACAAACAAACAAAAGGATAAGTCGCAACATATAATACTTTACACGTATTATTTAAGAAACGTAAGAAAAATAATCGTAACAATATAATTTGACACGTTTTCGAAATTCACTTTACTAAATTAATAAAACGTTCTTGCATAAAAGTGAACACACATTTTAAAGTTACGAATTAGATAAATGACATTTTTAAAGACTTTACAAAAGTTATAGTCGGGAATTATAAGATAATATTTTCTAATTTAGTATTTCGTTACGCGTTTTAACTAAACTAGTTGTCTTGTTTATAAAAGTATAGTTTTTGTTTATTTACCGATTTATTGTAATATTACAAATAAATAATCTTATAGTTATATGACTTTGTCATTTAATCAAGTTTCTAAAATAATAGAAGTGTTAAACGAAAAATACTAAGTATATAATTTTTTATAAGTTTCGGCGTGACCTAGTCATTTATACGACGTTTCTCATTTTCACAAAACTCAATGTTTTCCTATTTTAATCATTCCATGTTGCAAAAATACGCGCATTTCAATATACATCTAACTAGACAAAATAACTAACAATATATAGTAAAACCAAACACACCCTTAAGGGGCTGTTAAACAACAAACCAAACACCCTCTGCTGGCTGTTAAACCCAAATCCAAACGCCCCCTGCTGGGCTATTAACTCAGCAACCAAACACCCCTTTGGGGCAGTTTAAAGCCTGAAACAAACGCCCCTTAGGGGCTGTTATACGCAAACCCAAACGCACCTATTTGGGGGCTACAACCCACAAAACCAAACGCACCCTTAACGGGTTAAAACCCAGAAACAAACACAACCCGATACGGCTGAACCAAACAGCCCTATATGGGCTGTTAAACCCATAACCAAACGCCCTATTTGGGCTGTCAAACCAGAAAACAAACACGCCCTTGTGGGCTGTTATACACTTAAACAAACACCCTTTCGGGTTGTTAAATCACAGCAAACAAACGCCCCTATGTGGGCTGTTTATTCACAGCCAAACGCACCCGTTTTGGTGTTGATATGAAAACCAAGCGCACCCTTTTCGGGCTTTTACCAACCCAAACGCAACCTTGAATGGTGGCTGCGGTGGTGATGGCGAGGAAATGACGGGGTGATGGAGTGGCTGTGGTGGCTGTGACGGTGGGGAGGTGTCGGCTGTGATGGCGTGATGGGGGTGGTCGCGACGATGGTGAGGGTGTGGCGCGGCTGGTGAGGAGATGGAGGAGGTGTCGATGGTGGAGGCGGCAGTGGGGTGGTGATAATGGTGAACGCACTCTTGTCGGTGTACAGCAGTGGTGGCGGGGATAGTGTTTCGATGAGGATAGGGTGAAGGTGGTGGTTGCGTGGTGGTGGTGACGTGGCTGATGATGGGATGGTGGTGATGGTGACGTGGTGGTGCGACGATGGTGGTGTAGGCGGCTGCTGTGGCGGCCGGAGAAGGGGTGGCAGCGGCGATGGAGGTGCATGGCGGCGAGTGAGTGTGGGGGTCGGATAGATCAAGGATCGGGAGATGGGGATCCCTTTTGGACTCGGCCGGAGAAGTCCGCCGGAAAAGTTTTCCGGCGGCGGCAGTGGGTGGCTGCCGGAAAAATATGGGGGAGAGAGAAGAGGAGCATGTGTGTGTTTTATATGTATATGAAATGAAAATGAAATGAAGAAAATATATATAAATTTTATATATATATAAATATATAAAAGTTATAAAACATATGTGGCAAGTCCCAATAAGTTCGGGGTTTACTTTGTAAATATTTCCAAGGGGCCAAAAGTGTAACATTTGAGTAACTTTTATAAATATTGGTTCGGGACTCATTTGGACTAGTTAACGGTCGATTCAATACACGAAACTTGCGCCATTGTTTTCCAAATCATTTTTCTGATAAAAATGAGTATTTACTTGATAGTATTTCATAAATATTTTTATAACATTTATAAAAATATCCGTTATTTATTTAGTGAACCGGTTACGTCTCGTCCGAAATAAAAAAATAAAAATAAATTTCTAACCCATATATTCGCGTTATCAACAAACGTTTTCGAATAAAATGATGACTAAATTTATTAAATATTTTTATTTAATAAAACTGTTAATTAAATATAATTTAATTATTTTCTCGTTTCTAAATCTTGCGAGGGCATTTCAGTCACTTTCTGACTGTTTTCGGGTCTCGGTCAAAACTAAAAAGTTGTCTGAAATATCGTTTTACATCAAATTGCTTTAGAGTCCGAATAATGAAAACGTGATTTAGCTGGTCGTTTTTGATAAGTCAGCTTAAAAATAAATAAATTTTATAAACGGCAAACATGTAATAATACGGTTACAGCGGTAAATCGCTTTTATGGAATAATAAAAGACAAAAAGTCAAAAAGTCATGCTAGACTCGAAATGTCAAAGATTATAATAGTCTTTAAAGTTTCGGAAATTCTCGGATGTTTACAGGTTGATCATGCTCGATGCGTGATCGTCTGTGGCGTGAGAGTTGTTCGTATACATATGGGAAGAAGATGTTGATTAGTCGAGATGCGATAGAGGTGTGTCTCGTTAATGGTCGTATCTTATTGTATCAAGGTCCGTAGTACGTCGAGTCGAGGTTGTTTTTTGTTTGTTGCACATGTGACAAAGAACATATTCGAAGAGAAACAAAATGGAAGACGTGCCTTGATTGCAGTCTTACGTACCTATAAAATATATAATAGTAATACTACTTAGGTAAATTCCAAACTCTTCACCTTTTATCCAAGGTAAAAAGTTAAGTCTTACAAAAATAAATTAATATTACTAATTACGTATGTTTGATAGGTGTAAGTATGATCACCCGGGTCGCTTCCCCAATGACTGTGAGATTGAAAACACGTATTTAGGTTCGGATCGCTTTGAAATGTAACAACAGATATTTTGGATAAGCTATTTGCTACCGAAATAAGAAGCAACAAAATAATGATTAATTAAGCAAATAAATAAATTTAAATCCTAAAAAATGTAAACTAAAATTTTACTAAATAAAGAAAAATTGCGAAGATTTAAAAAACAAATGCCCCTAATTTTAATCTTTTTATAAAAGTTGTAATTGAACTATTAAAACTTAAACCTAATTATAATTAATAAACTTAATAAACTATTTAAACTTAACTAATGGACTAATGATGCAAAAAGGAAAAGGACTAACGGGGAAAACACTTACTGACGGGGGAACAACTGGGAAACAACTAAATCGAAACGTTACCTTTCTAACCCTTAGAATTACCCCGATTAACAAGCTAGTCCCCAAAATAAGTTGAAATTATGAAAAGTGCTTAAAATGAAAAACTCAAAGAAGCAAAGTTGTAAAGGAAGACAGGGGAACAACTTTAACAAATGCACTTAATCTGATAACTCATAGATAAGCTCTAAAAAAGGCCATATTAATACGCTGTTACAAGAAAGTAGGGCTTATCCTTCGGTTTTAGAAAATAAGCTATAAAAAACTCAAACTAGACTTCCAAAATGAAAAAGGAAGAAGTTCTAATGGCTTATGATATGCTTAATCTATAAATGAAAAGAAATTAAAGCTTAAACTACTTTTATGCTACTGAAATCGATCATGAAATAAGCAAACTCAGGAAATAAGCAAAAGAGCACAAGTTTCAAATGAGCTTTAAGGTTATAAAAAATCTAATAACTCTAAACTTAAGGACTTATAATACGACTGACTTAATCTATCTAATTAAGCTAGAAAATCTAGATCCATAAGCTAAATTATCAAATTTAAATTCTAAAGTTTCTAAGTACTGTTTTTGGCTTTTTAATTTTTTTTGACAGCAAAAATAAGCTAAGATAATAAGCTAGAAAATGAAATTGAAGACTTAAACTATATTAAGTATAATTAAGCTTAAAATCCTACTGAATTAATAAGCTAATCTTTAAAATTACTTATCTAAATGAGGCTGAGAACACAGCAGTACTAACTTTGGAAGTTAGTACTGGTAGTGTAAAGTTAGCAGTACTTTCAACGAGAAATTACTGCTAGTGCAATTATTACTATTTTACCCCAAATACTCAATTAAAAATAAAGAAAATTAAAACATCAAACAAAATTCTTATAATCAAACTCTAAAACTAAAACCAACATAAATTAAAGCAAACAGTACTAACTTATGAAAGCAGTACTAACTTGGAATATAGTAATTTATTGTACAATTTGCGCAGAACTAACATATTAACCCCCCCCCCCCCCCCAACCCCCACAAAAATAAATAATATTAAAACCACCCCAAATATAATAATAATTTTATTTTTTTTTATATTTAATAATTTTTTAATATAAAACCCCCCCCCCCCCCCACCCACACCCAACCCCCAAACACCCCCCCCCCCCAACAAAACCCCCCCCCCCCCCCCCCCCCCCCCCCCCCCCCCAAAAAAAAAACACTGCTAGTGCAATTTTGAGATTGCACTAAACCAAACACTACTTAACCATCATGACTAGAGATGAGAAAAGCTTTTTAGAGAAATTTTAATGACAAGTGCTAAATACCAGACAAAAACTAGCTTAAAACAAACTTAAAAATCATGATTAAACAACTGAATAAGCAAAATTCTAAGATCTTAACTAATTAAACTAATGTTTTTGGATTTTATGAGTTTTTATGACAGAAATTGATAACTAATAGATTATAACTACTTAAGGCAAAAAGATGAATACACATAAACTACATAAGCACTAGAGGAGATATTTAATACACTAATAAGCTAAAAACAGATTCTAACAAGCAAAGCATAATATCAAAATTTTAAAAACTCGCATTTAAAGTTTAAATGAAAGAGAACTTTCAACTCCTTAGCTAAACAAGAGGAACCAATAAAGGCTGCTACAAGCTCTCTAGCTTAAGCTCCCTAGCTTATTAGATAAGCTAGAGTAAAGTCCTTGGGATCTCTTCCAAGGTAAGATCCCCTTCTAAAAGCTCAAATTCAATAAGATCCATATAAGATTAAACTGTTTTAAGGTTTAGATAAGGTTAATACTGAATTCAAACAGCTCTATTTCAGCTTATAGACTGAAAGAGCTTAATATTGGCTTATTGAGACAACTTATTAAGAGACCTTATGACTTTAAATGAGAGCTTAGAAAACGAGATTTAAAACACTAAAAACTGAATTTCATTTAACTAAAGAAGCTGATTACATTACTTGAAAAAGGAAAATTACATAAAACACGAATTTAAGCTAGACTAAATTACTAAAAATTAGATAAAAAAAAGACTAAAAAACTAGATAAAAAGGAAAAGACCCCCCTTGTGTGTGTGAGAATGAGGCCTATTTATAGTGCCAAGCTGAAGCTTCTAGGCCCTCTTGCCTTGCTACCCGATCCTTCAATCTCTGCCAAATTCATGTTCCAATCATTTGACTTCATCGTGGCCGTTTTGATCAGATGTGCACACTGAGGATTGACGAGCTGTCATTCCCTTGATGTGACGTTTATGGCTAGTTTTTTTGTGAGTGTTTTTAGCTCAAAACCCCACATAATTTGTGCTTCTTTCTTTGATTACGTGGCCTTTGAGCTTGAGCTAGGATAAGTATCCCCTTGATTAGACTAATTTGTCCTTGCATTTGTGCTTGAGCTTCCTTGAATTGACCAACGCACCCTTTAATTTTGATTTGCCCCCTTGTTTTACCAAGGGGTGAAAATGGGGAAGACGATGAATAGTGTTTGGAGTTACCCGCCTTTTTTTTATAACTGAGTACGGGGTAAAATTCAGTTGAACTTTGCCCTCTTGGCAATTTCAATCCCTTTCTTTCTTTTCTTCTTTTTTCAAGTTATAAATAACTTTGGGAGGGAGCAAGATTGGTCCTTAAGGCTTTATAAAAGAGGAAATGGCTAGGGGATTGGCTTTGGCTTTGGTCTCTTCTGATTCTCGTGTCCGTGCTTGCTTGTTTTTGACTGTTTTCTTGTGATTTTTGACTTATCCATACCTGCACACACAAAACATAAATACAAGCATATTTTTGCTATTTGTGGTCTGTTTTGGGTTTAATTGGGTTATTTTAAGTATAAATGGATATGTGTATTTTACACTTATCAGATATATGATTATTCAAGCCCAATCAGCCGACATATATAATTAAGGTTTTAGGCCTCTTCCGTTTCACTTTTTTACTTTTCAAGCCTACGAGTGATACGATTTAAGCTCAAATATATTAAGTACATAAAAGACCTCTTTTTGCATATAAAATAAGCAAATGTTAAATAAAACCATGTGATAAAAACCATTCACCCATTTACATTGATGAATCAAAATTTATTTTTTCACATACACA